>JAFVLL020032184.1:0-14471 GCA_021397915.2 Tor tambroides | reverse complement strand
AACGAAATAAAACAAAAACCAAAAAAAAAATAATAAAACAAAAAAAAAAAACAAAAAACAAAAAACAAAAAAAAACAAAATGAAAAACAAAAAACAAAACAGGTATGTCAGATGAGGGGGACAATGTGTTTTTCAGGCACCTGACAAATTAAAAATATTGTTTTTGAAAACAAACTAAATAATACAGTCAAAACAAATGCCAAAAAACAGTACAAAAAACACACACAAAAAAAACATTAAAACAAAAGTGGTATGTCAAATGCCAAGTGTCTATTTGTTATACACCTGGCAAATTAAAAATACTGTTTTAAAGAGATAGTTCACCCAAAAATTATACTAACCCTCATATTATAGACTAGGTACTTTTATAAAAAGTATTTTTTTTAAAAGTTAGTCTATATGTTGTTGCTTTAATAAGGTTTCTTGAATTTTAAATATTTTTCATAACTGAAAAGTCACCATATTTTGTCAATGACCCAGAAGAGAAATCAATAAAGAATAAAAATGTATATGAACTTGTACAAAAAGTCTACAACAGCTATTACGAGCAACAAAACTAAAGAGCTTTGGGAGAAGACGGGAAACATTTGAATCAGGAAGAGTGAGATAGAACGCACGAGATGGGAGAGAACGCTGGTTTAGGAATAGAAATGAATGACTTCCTAACAGGTGGGCCGGGGGGATGCAACTTACCCTCTAACCCTGACCAGCATTGAGTTTCAGCTGTACCTCCGGAGCCCGTGACCCTCCTGTACTCTCGCTCCGAGGAAGCGGATTTGTTTTCTTACCCCTGTTCATTTCAAACACTCATGTCAAGCGAGAAAAAAATCTTTTTAATCTAAGCCTGAGCTCTATTTTTCCAACAAACCCAACCAAAATTCACCTCTTCACCACCTAAAAATAAAACTTCCACAACAAATTAACCAAGGGTATGTGCAGGTTGATTTCTGTTTAGTTTTCATAGCTGTTTTTGAGCTTAGAAAAATTAACTCATTTTTTTTCCAGCAGTGAAAAGCGATGTTTTGATAGCTCATCCTACGCAGTTCACAGAGGCGCTTCCACCTTCCATTCATACAATGTTAAAAATAACTCATACAGGTGAAGAGGAAAGCGACAGTAAAATGGAGCATCAAAATAAATCACGAAACTGTGCATCCAGCACCTCTCTATAAAAGCAAAGGGTCATGGAGGGATGGCCCGTGTTTTTAATTGCTATGTTTTTACAGAGGTTCCACTGCTCTGAAAAGGCCATACTGTAGCTGTGGTGTTAAAAAAACATGTAGACAAACAAACACTTTACTGCTCATAATGCGCAAACCTGTTGTTTTGAAGAGAGTATGTTTAGCATCATATAAAGGACTGAGTAGGTTTTCAAAAGTATTGAGTAGTTAATCTGTTCTTCCAATGCGGTGGTGAAAAATGCTGAAATAGAATATACATTTAAATGTGTTTCATAAATAATTTCACAAAATAAAATAAATACAAAACAATAAAAAGTTTGTCCATATGACAGTGCTTTAATAAGGTTCCTTGAATATTTTAAATATTTTTCATGCCTGAAAAGTCATAGGAGTGTTGTTTTTAAAATAAAATAATAAAATTAAAAATTAAATTAAATTAAATTAAAATGCACTACATTTCAAAAGTTTGGGGTTAGCAGATTTTTTTCTATTCAGCAGTAAAGACACTGCTGAACATACTCTCTTCAGTGGCCTTTTCAAGACATTTATAATGATACAACAATTTAAAATAAATACTGTCCTTTTGAACTTTTGACTCAGAGAATCCACAAACATTTCAAGCAACACAACTGTTTTCAATACTGATATTAATAATAAATTGATAAACACCGATCATAAAAAAATTACATAATATTAAAACAGAAAAGTAAGATTAAATTGTAATAATAATTCTCCTTTTACTGTATTTTTGTTCAAATAGATGCAGCCTTGGTGAGCAATACTTCTTTCAAAAACATTTAAAAAATCTTACCAACCCCAACATTTTGAATGATAAATAAAGCATCCAAAAGAGACAAATAAAACAAATATATTCTTTTTTATTTCCCCACTGCAAAGCACCACTAATCATCGTTTCCAAACCTTTGGAGGCTTTTATTGGAAATTATAATACCAAAAAATAAAAATAAAAAAGTTAAAGTAAATAAAATAAAATAATTGTTTATCCAGTTAAATCAAATGAATAATAATAATAATAAATAAATATATAAATAAATAAAATGAATTAAAATCACAAATTTAAAATAAATAAATAAATTAAATAATGTATAACTGCAATTTTACTGTTCTGCTGTAGAATAATATCTGAATGGAAGAGATTACATGTCAATGGACAGCACAGTGAGTGAAATGCAAGAGAGCAGCTCAACTTTTGCCTTTGAGGTGTCCCTGTTACCTGCAACAGTACAGGCCCACTATTTTTAGAATCAATGTCAACGGACTGTCAGCGTATTTTAAGCTATACCCCTCCGGGCCACCAAATACCCTTGAGAGAGCTCACAGAGAGAGAGGGTGAGGGAAAAAAATGTCAGGTGAGAGAGGAAAAACAGACTCTTAGCCAGATTCTGATAAGGTCCTTTCAACTCTACATTTAATATGACGGTGCTCCGTTTTGACAGGTACTTAAGATGAGGTCTGGACTGTTTAGGGACCATCTGCTTTAATGGAGGAAGTGAGATCAGCCATTAAGTTAAAGTGCCAGCGTGACTCAATGGATGGAACGGCTCTATTCTAGGAGAGGGGTCAATAACCTTTGGTGGAACTCGAAAAGGCGCAGATAAGACAGATGAATGAGATGAAAGGGATGGACAAAAAACAACATTTAATGGAGAAAAAAAAGAAAGGAAGAGGAGCAGACAGACACAATGGGTGAGAAACTAGATGAAATATTAAGGCGGACACACTGAGTTCTGGGTGCGCCCTACACTGAATAAGTGATGAACCTGCCCGAGTGTCTTTGATGTGCGAGCGCCTGTTTGTCTGTCGGAGCCCCCGTTTGAGGTCCCTGGGTCAGCGCAGGGGATTATGGGCCGGATGAGTATTTCGCATTGACCTTTTCTATTATCTGCACTTTCAGGAGAATGCAGAAAAGGTGCAATAACACCAGTGCTGATGCCGCCCACATAACAAAAGGAAATCTGCGATAACACGACTGCGGTTGCATAACCATAACACATATTTCCACACTTTACCACCTACATTTCAGCAGTGACGAGGTGTGATGTATGTTTCACCGTACAGGTAGAGTAAACAGCTCGAAAGAGCACAAACAATGCATCGGATGTCTCTCCCGATTCAAATCAATGAGCGCTTCCTGCTGACGGCTCTTGTTTTTTTGCTTGAGGATAGCAAGTCACTCTCTCTCCGTGTAAAGCTATCTTTCTCAAAGCTCTCCCGGAGGAAAGTGAACCTTCCCCTGGGCCATTCTATCTTTAGCGTTTTACTTCCGTCATGTCACGTCTTGTCATCGGAGCCGGTGGCAGGCCTTCAAGCTGGTATCCACACCTCACGGCCACCCAATCTCCTGCTCTTTACAATACAGGAAGAGGCTCTTTGCCTGCTTCCTGTCTGTCACCCCTACAATCAACCTTCAGAAATGTAATACCAGGTGGTGCACACACATTTACAGACCCTCAAACAAACATGCACACGCTGAGTTGCATATATAATTTAATCAAGTATATATTAAACAAAAACAGTTCAGCAAAATAGGATTTTTACTTGATTAGTTCACCTGTTAATTTATGTTCATTTAAATACTAATTGATATAATATAATATGATAAATATATCAACTTTCCATGCACTTTGTTTATAGGACCCAAATTGTATTATCTGTCTTTAACTACTATGTACTAAATTTAAATCAATAATGTGATACACAGTAATGCACCTATGGCATTACATGTTTTACATTGTACTTTTATTTTAAAAAAATATCTGTATGTAATTACATCTATATTTAATTTCTGCAAATACATCTACATTTTTCGCAATACAAAATGAACACATTGTACCAAACAACTCATTTTTCGACGTAAGTAAGTAGTTTAAAGACAACTAATATAAAGTGGGACCTATTTATATTGTACAAAAATGTGATAATTCATTCTTGTGGAGCTTCAAGGATCATTTAATTTTACCATATAAAGAGCGCAAATGACTTCACTTTCAACAGCAGAATTATTTTAAATACTGATATTGTGGTATGTCATAAAAATGACAATTATTCATAATATAAACTATTAAAATAATTAATTTTGTATTGTACTAAATTAAAATTATATATGTATATATATATATATATATATATATATATATATATATATATACACACACAACAAAAATTACTATAATTTAATTATATTACTCATTATTGTTATTATTATTATTATTATTATTATTATAATACTATTAATAGGCTATATGCTATATCCAACAGACTTCCGTATTCTGCTAACCAGGTCTCGTTGCTTCCGGTTCACGCGTTTTGCATATGCCTCGTTAAATATGAAGCTGTTTTACTCAAGATGCCTTCAAAGTAGATAGTAAAGATAATCATAACCAATGTCCATCACATATGTGGATTGATATATAAAAGTTTTTTTGAGACCTGTTTTCCGGGTTTGGTCAGGTGACATTCGACATATAGCCTATAATAGTAATTCATTAAATGAATTATTTAGTTAATTGTTTTTACTAATGATTACAATTATAATAGCGTACTGTAGTTTTTTTACCTTATACATCAAGTATCGACAACTACCTCACTATGTGATACAAGATTCAATATATTGTTATTTTTTTGTAACTTAATTGCGACTAACTCAATCTCTTTTGTACGAATGTTCAAAGAAACATAATATTGATACAAGTGGGAAAATGTATAAATATACTGAAACAGAATATTTTGTATTATTTAACAAAAACATTTAATATGATGTATTTTTTATACAGCTTTTATTGATAGTAGACCGTTTGCATAAACTGTTGAAAAGTGGTGAGAGTTGGATAGAAAAAACTGATGCAACTAACCACCGGACCTAGGAGATCTTTGATGCAAGCTAATACTTGTCATTTGGATCATTTGGGTCGTGGTCCTTTCATTGCTTTTCAGGTGCCTCTGGACTTGCTCAGGTTGCCTATGCATGGCAGACCTAATGCATCACAGAGTCAACAAGGACCAAGATGCTGAGGAGTTCCACCAATTTAAGACCGCATCACTGCACACACACACTCTCAAACCGAAAGGAATCCAGAGAGAGTCAGTCAAGAGGAAGTGATGGCAGGAAGCGTCACACAAAAAGGCGCCACGGGTCATACTTCTCTCTGCTGTCCACTTCCTCCTGCCTCTGCTCCCACGCACGCAAGGCGGGGAAGCAGAATGAGGAAACTCTGCCCTAAGGGACTGTGGGATGCTCAGGGCCAGATAATGACAGGGTTTCCCTGTAAATGTGTCAAAATCGGGAGGGCATCCTGGACTGAGCCAGCGTTGTAAAGCGTGAATGGAAAAAGTGAACGTGCACTACAGCTAATTTTTACTAGTCAACTTGTCATCCAGAAGAGCGGCTGACTAGTCAGCGGATTAATGTGAATGACTCACTATGTGCCATCCAGCTGTAGTTTGATTCACAAACAAATGATTCCTATGAGTTGGTTCCTTTAATGACTAGTTTAAAAAGACAAGTTACCAGTTCAAAACAGTCCAAAACTGAATCAGAATCAAATCCAGATGGGACTTGCAAAATCAAGAATGTGGCAGGTCTAAGTTAAAGATGCATAGAAACACTGGCAACACAGCTGTCACCATACAGAACAAGTGCAACTGAAGTCACATGAGCAACAACTAGTCAACACATATCCAGTGAGTCTAGTGTTAGAACTAGTCAATGAGTGTGCAGGCGTCCAAGCTGGACAGTTGTTTTCTCTATGCAGTACAGTGTGTACAGACAAAAGGGACAAATGGAAGAGAGGGAGAGACAGTGAATGAGAGAGCTGAAGTCACAGTGTGGAGGAGTCTATTATTAGTCTATGGCTCCAGCAGCAATGTGAGGTCACATCAGAGCCCGGCTTTAGGCACGTGTGTGTGCTCGGGGTGTTTTTGCTTTCACGCTCGAGCTGCTCTACACAGCCAGAATCGGTGCACTCAAAAAAACAAAAGAGAGAGGGGGAGATAAAGGGACAGAGAAAGAGACTTCCTGTAAACACACGAGGCACCCACAGTCTGTTGTGTGCCGTCTCGCAGCATTTCCTCAATCCGCTTGTAAAGCAGAAAGCACAGCATTTTGCACGGAAGCATGAGGACATTCCCATAATTTGGATCAGAACAAGGCACGCAGTAAATAAGAAGGGTTTGGAGAGCTGCCGGCCACACAAACAACTCTTGTTGGGCTGAATATATTAAACAGTCCAAATTTCGAGTTTTTTTGAAAGCCTGGCACAATAATAGTCATCATGTGCACAAATCTGAGGCCACAAGCACAAATGCTTCCGTTCTGCATTTTTTTAACTGAATATATTTATATAATGTAATTTATATTTATACATTATTACTATTGTTATAAATTATAATATATATTAAAATTAAATTAGAAATGACATAATATTTAATATAAATATAGTTATGTATTATAGTAACAGAATAGCAATTTAAGTAAAAAATGCAACATGAATTTAATAATTATATTTAATATAAATATATTGAATTTAACAAATTATAGTATCAGAATAGCAATTTGAGCTAACGCTTAGTAAAAAAAAATTACATTTTTAATAATTACATTTAATAAAAATATATGGAATTTTTCATTGCAAACAATAGTATCAGAATAGTGATTTGATTGAAAATGTAAAGTAAAAAAATTAACATGAATTTAAAAATGATATTTTAACAGATTTATTTTTCACAGCAAATTATAGTAACAGAATAGCAATTTTAGTAGAAATTTGGTGAAAAATGTACATGTATTTCATAATTATATTTAATATAAATATTTTGCATTTTTTGACAAATTATAGCATCAGAATAGCAATTTGAGTGAAAGTTTAGCAAAAAAAATACATTCATTAATAATTATGTTTAATATAAATATATTTAATTTTTCATTACAAATTATAGTATCAAAATAGCAATCTGAGGGGAAACGATTAACACTGACAGCAATTTAATAATTACATTCAATATACAATATAGCAATTTGAGTGAAAATAATAAAGTAGAAAATTAACACAAATTGAATAATTTCTTAAACTGTTGTCCCCTTTTTTCGTTTCATGGCAGCATGCCAGATTTTAAATGTGGTGTCCAGTTTATAGACCCCACTGTATTAGAAACTGAACGATATTTGCCAGAGAACAGAAGTGGATGGAGTAAACAAAACCATAATAATGTTAAAAATACTGATCAATACTGATGAGATGAGGAGTGAATGATTATTTAAAAAGAAAACATGACAAAGAGTGGCAGTGACAGCACACCGTTCAACATTAGCTGGTCTATATTTCCCCCTAGTGGTTGGACTGAAACTACATTATTCACTTCAGATCTTACCGCTGTGGAGAAAAGAACACGTCCCACTTCAACCACCTGAGGGTCACCAGATTGAGTATCGGCAACAATGGGATTAATCTAAGGAAATGAGAGTATCGACGTCAACAAGTGATTATTATAAACATGAATGTAGTGTGCACGTCACAGAGCTAACACACTGACTGGAATGTACTGGACTGATCCCTGAGGGGAAATCAGTACTGTTTGTGAAACACATGGGTATTGTTGTAGCAGTGCAGTACAGTGCAGCCACTGACCTCTACTGTGCCATTCTGAGCATTGTGTCGATGAGGTGATCGAGGGTAAATGTCCTTCAGGTGTGGAAGGGGATCTGGAGTGACTCGTTTGCTATGCCTGCTCAACAGATCTCTGTAATTCAGCGAATCGAAGTTGGTCTTCCACATCAGAACCTGAAACCCAGACGATCACAAGCATGAGTGACATCAGCCTGATAGTAATCAGACAGTAAAACAAGCATTAGGTCACGATTACCTGAGAATCAGCACCTCCTGAAGCAAACAGACCTCCATCTCGAGAAAACGCCACAGCCAACACTGGACCCTGAGAGGTGGGGGGAAAAACACTTTATGGCTTTTCCTATAGGGGTGGGATGTTTAATGCAGGTCTATAACACAAAATACACATAAAACTGAAGGAATAGTTCACTAGAAATGAAAACATACTCGCCCTCATATCATTTTAAAAATGTTTGCTGTCATTTTTTCAGTAACAGTTTACAATAACATTCAATTAGTTAATGTTAGTTACTGCATCAACTAACATACTGTAAACAATGAACAATACATTTGTTACAGTATTTGTTAATCGGTTAAAGTAATTGTTAGTTAATAAAAATACAACTGTTCATGTTAGCTCAGGTTCACTAAATAACATTAACAGATACAAATTTTAATTTTAATAATGTATCAGTAAATATAAGTTCATTTATTAATTAAATTAATTAAGAATAATAAATTCTTTAGAAGTATTTTTTTTTTAGTTTATTTTAAGTGATGTAGATCACTAATATTTACAAATGGAGCCTTACTGTAAAGTGTTTTTTTTTTTGTTCATTTTATTTAGCTTTTTTTTATTATTAGATTTTATTTTATTATTATCCGACTTTTGCCATACAATGACAGTTTATGATCATGACTGTAAAGCTCCATAACTGGACAAAAATAAATTAATTTAACAATTTAATAAAAAATAATAATTTATTTGGAAAATTGTCTTCAGCTTTACCACAGGCAATATGGACAATAACATAAAAAAGTGAAACATAAGAGATCAAATATTACCTGTCAAATCATATAACACTTATTTAAAAAAAAAAAAAAAAAAAAAATTTTGGAATGAATTTTAAAAAGTGAATATTGTTTTTTAATTTTTAATACCAAAATTATATGTGAAATTTTTTCAATTAAAAAAATTCATTAATTGAAAAAAAATGCAAATAAAATCATAATGTTCACTGTATGGCAAGAACATGTGTACATATATATATATATTTTTTTTAATTTCTCCTTTGTGTCCCACTGAAAAAGTTGAATGTTTGTTTGAAATAAGGTGGGGATGGTGACAGAATTGTTATTTTTTGGATGAATTCCTAATTGTTCCAGTTGGGATTCAAATTCTCCACTATTAGCAAGAGGGAGACACCTTGTGGCCGTGAAGGGTGTAAATGAGCCTCCCCTCCAGGAGGTCCAAGATCTTCATTGTACTGTCGCTTGAGCCACTGATCAGATAGTTTCCGGATGGATGGAAGGAAAAGCAGTTGACACCAGCACTATGAACTGCAAGACAAATGCAACTTCAATGCTTGAAAACAGTTTTTGACTGTATATTTAAAATAAATATGTGAAATAATGATGTGATTCCAACTTCTTTCTACTACCTCTGTAATGTTGTATTAACTTGTTTGTACGAATATCCCAGATTTTTAATGTGTTGTCTGCTCCTGATGATGCAATGCACGTGCCACTGGAATTGAAGTCCACGAATGTTGCTGACCTAAACAGATCATTTGAAATACCAGTAAACTTGACCCACCCCCCCAAAAAAAACAAAGATTCAGGAACAAACAGCAACGCTTAATTCTTACCCTCCATAGTCTGTGAAAATGTTAATGCACTGACGTGAGGATGTATCCCAGAGGCGAACCGTTCTGTCATCACCACAGGAAGCAACAAGACGACCATCTGGTGAAAACCTGAGAGGGACAGACACAGTGACAGTGAGAGAAATCCCACTTTATGTGACACAACCAGAAAGTTACACATATAGTCTCATACCTCGCACAGCGCACCCAGTTGGTGTGCTGGTTGAGAGAATAGAGGAATTTCTTCCATTCGACACCCCACACTTTCACAGACTTGTCATCTGAAGCTGTGACCAGCCTCTGGCCATCGCTGGAGAACTGAACGCTTCGAACGCTCGCTGTGTGGGCTTTAAACACAGTCGACTCGCCCTTTCTGTAATGCACACGAAGAATAATGCATTAAGATACAAATAATACAATGAAACTCACAAGTAGGCATCTGTTCTCACTCACATGCTAGGCGTCCACAGTCTAACTGTCTGGTCTCTGGATGAAGATGCCACCAAGGAGCCACTTGGAGAAAAATGGACACCTGTTATGATATCTGTGTGACCCACAAACCTGAACGCACGGGCTTTAGGAGTGAGGTTCCAGATCATAAGGTTCTTGTCACAGGATCCAGTAGCTGCAAGAGAGTGGTTGCATGTGGTTGAACTGGGATCTTCTCAGACTCGAAAAAGACGACAATTATGACATACCCAGCTGTTTATTATTGGGGCTGAAGTCGGTGCAGGAAACGACATCTTTGTGACCTTTAAAATGTCTCTCAAGTGTGGGATCCTCCTGAAAAGACATCATAAAAGAATAAGGTGTTCAAACATCTGACAGTATTAGAAAGTTAATTTTATTTTATTTTGCTTATATACAAGTTTTTTTTTCAGTGCAAATGATATTTTTAGCATAAAATAATGTGAGTAAAACATGTTGTATTACGTACGTATATACACACACATATATATATATATATATATATATATATATATATATATTTTAAACTTTTTAAATGTTTTGACATTTCTTATAACATTAAAACAATTTATGTTTTGACTACCAAGATTTTTAATGTTTTTTAAAAAAGTCTGCATTTATTTGATCCAACGTACAGCAAAAACAGTATTTTTTTCCTATTTAAAATAACTGTTTTCTATTCGAATATATTTTAAAATGTAATTTATTCCTGTGATTTCAAAGCTGAATTTTTAGCATCATTACTCCAGTCACATGATCCTTCAGAAATCATTCTAATATTCTTATTTGCTGCCCAAAAAAACATTTTTTATTATTATGTTGAAAACAGCTCAGTAGAATTTTCAGAAATTTCCAGAACAGGATTTATCTGTAATAGAAATCTTTTGTAACATTATAAATGTCTTTATCATCACTTTTGATCAATTTAAAGCATCCTGGCTAAATAAAAGCATTCATTTCTATTCAATATATATATTAACGTGTCCAACAAACGATGGTAATACCAGGGTACATGTCCAAAATACCATGATGGCAGTACCATATCTAAAACTAACTACGCTAATTTTATAACACTTTTTCGTTAGTGATAGTTTTGTATTGTTTTTGGTCAATTACCCGAGGCCAATTTCGAATCCCAACAAATATAACCAACATATGTATCCTAATACACAAACATAAACACGAAACTTTCCAGCACAGTTTGCACAGAGCTAATTCAACCAACAACTACCTAAAATATCCATATTCGCATTTTAAAATGTTTCTGATTAGTCCTCTTACCATTACAGACGCCATTACTCCGGTAAAAGTCAAAAAAGTTTCTGAAATTGGTACAATTTGGTCTTAAATTTACAAGTAAATAAGTGAAACTCGTTCATGATGAGCCACTTCCCATCTGTCAAACAAGCCGCGTTTTACCCAGACCAAACAAATCAAGCTCAGAATCATCGAGTCACTGTGGCTAGTTAAACAGAATGGCGAAAAATGAGCCCAAAATCCCGTTCGTGTCTAAATCTTTACATGTGCGCACCCACATAATTTGGACATTTAAAAATCTGCATCAATGAAGTCAATGGAAACCGCTAATGTAATGTAACCCATCCTCCTAATGCAACAGAAGGCGTGTTGGGATTAAATCTAAAATTTGCAAGCTTGTCTTGCGAAGATTATACTGTCTGTAGAATCAGTGAGTTGTATATCCTAGCCAAATATTATAAACATATGTCTTCAGAGATATTACTTGTAAAATGCATATCGACTTGCAAAAGCTTGCAATAAATAAATAAACATGACCAACGGCTCTGTGTCACTGCAGAGTTGTAACCATAGGATAAAACGCCGTTGCGTAGCAACAACCCAAACTCATAGAACTCAACATTGAGATAGTAAGAACGCAGTCACTGGTTGGATCGTCAAATCAACGGACCAATCAGTGAAGGCGTTGCTCAAAGAGGCGACGCTTTGAGTTTTGATTTTGGAAGCTAACGTTAGCCGCCGAAGCTCAGCTGCTGGAAGATGTCGGTGAAGCGAGGGATTGGCGACTCTGAGGTCAGTGGGTTTGTTTTTATGCAAAGTGCGATTTGTACAACATGTTATGGTTTGTGATATTTTAAAAACTAGCTCAGGAATGTTTGACATGGAGAGCTGCGGTTTAAAGGGAATGTGACACCGGCGCTGTTGCCTCATCCGTTGCCATCAGTTTACTGCTGATGCGTTGAGTTAATTCGTAACAATACCTATCAATAAAAGAACCCTTTGTCTAATCCAATGGATTTTATTAGAGTTTACAGTGGCTTTCATGAACACTGACGCTCTATTAAACTCAATGTTTGTTTCATAGACATCATGTTCTCATCCACTACCAGTTACACTGATCCCAAAAACAAAAGAGAAAACACTCATTTTTATAACAATTGTCATAATTATACAGTGTATTTATCTGTAAAATATTTTCTTGAAATGGATTCTTCTTGTTCCCCAGTATTTAAAGAAGAGGATTCCACAGAATCCAAAATATCAACATGTAAAAACACGACTTGATACAGGTATTCACTTTTTGTGATAGATTTTTGCATATCCTTTGTGTATATGATGATTGACCAAGTTTATTTTCTAGGCTCCAGCCTGACAAAGTACATGGAGAGACTAGAGGAGGCAAGGAAAAGTACGTCATAAATAAAATAATTTCATATATTATAGTGGAGAAATATATTTGATATATAAATGTCATGGTGCATTTACTTAGAAGTAAAGGGTGATTCTACTAACACATCACAATGGTGTATTTACATTAAAAAAATAAATTACCAAACAGTGCATAATGACATAAAAATACATCTTGTGTGAACAGCCACTTAATGACTTGTTTCAGCTATTTTGTCTCCAGATACGCTTGTCCTACTGATACTCGCTTGCTTGATAAGGAGAGAAAGTCTCCATTGTCCACATGAGTCGTCTTGTTACAGGTTTCTTGTGATTTCTCAAGGATAAGCAATCCTTCCTTCTTTTGGCTACATGAGCAGAGGATGGTGATTGTACTGTAGATTACAGTAATTCCTCTGTCGAGACTGACTTTAGTGAAACTGAGATGCATAACCTCATCCAGCGGTGTCACTTGGCATCTTACAGTGGGTTTGGTGGTGAGGCTGGACTATGGAGTTCTAGATATAAAGCGATGTTGGCAGAGCTCGCCTCAGTAGCCTAGCAGCATTTGGCGTGTTTAAAGAGTTTAACCAGTATCAAAATGGAGTTTGATATTTTGGGAGTGAATTTAAATGACTTGTCTTTAAATGAAGATGAAGAGAGAAATGGTAACACTCAGGATCCAGGTAAAATGCATCAGAATTGTAGCAAAATTTTTGTTCAACAGCTCTGCATAATTTGAAATGTGTGCTTATTGTGTCTTTTTTTTTTTTTTTTCCAGACTACAGATATAGGAAGGACGAGCTATTTAAAAGACTGAAAGTGACTACATTTGCACAACTGGTACGTGAATATTACATTAAATAGAGCACAATCTATTCAATCTAATACTTTCAGTTGTAGTACAGTCAAAACATTATTTTGTGAATTTTATTACAACTTAAAAAAACTTTTCTTTTAAAATATTAATTTATTCATGTCATGGCAAAGATGAATTTTCAGCAGCCATCTGTCACATGATCCTTCAGAAATCATTCTAATAGACTAATTTGCTGCTCAAGAAACATTTCTTATCATTGCTGAAAAGAGTTGTGCTGCTTAATATTTCTGTGGAAAAGTTTAATTTCATTCATTTGAAATATTTTTGTAACATTATAAATGCCTTTAATGTTCATTGCTGAATAAAAGTTTTGATTTCTTTTACAACATTTGAACAATAATGTATTTAAATATATATGCCTTTATCTTTCATATGATTTATATCTTTTTTTTTTTTTTTCCAGGTAATCCAAGTTGCTTCAGTGTCAGATCAGAATGACAACATTAAAGATGAAATGGCGGCTTTAGAAGGTAGACTCTAATTTCTCTTTTATGTTACTCTATTTCATTTTATTAGTAGTTTTTGCTGACATCATTATTATCTTAACACTTTTGTGAACAAACCAAAAGTTTGGGAGAGAGCAATAATTTTGCAAGTGAACACAGAGTTTCTTGGTGTAATGAAATACTTTTGTGAGAGAATGCAAAAGTTGTGTGAGCAAAATTAAAGCTCATCAGGGGAACAGAAAAGTGCAAATGTTTGCAAGTGAACTAAAAATTTACAGTCAGGTCCATAAATATTGGGACATCGACACAATTCTAACATTTTTGGCTCTATACACCACCACAATGGATTTCAAATGAAACGAACA
>JAFVLL020032183.1:0-69361 GCA_021397915.2 Tor tambroides | reverse complement strand
TTCCTTTTTGAAAAAAAAAAAAAAAAAAAAGGTTAAAACATCAAGGTACACTCTCAGAAAAAAAGGTACAAAAGCTGTACAAATGTTACACTTTCAAAAGACAGACCTTTGTACCTTTTTACCCCAAAAGGGTGCATATTAGTAACTTGAAGGTAAATTAGTACCTAAAGTATACATATTAAACCTTTAAAAAAGGTACAACCCCAGTGACAGCTGTTGTACCTTTATTTCTGAGATTGTAACATGATGGATTGATGTCTGTGATGATACTGATATTAATAATTTGGGGAAATATTGTTAATGTTGGTTTAACGTATGGAAGTTCATTTCCACCACATAAGAAAAAAATATATAGACAAAGTTATGATTTACCAAAGCGTGACTTTTTTGTGATATAAAATTTGAAATTATGACAGAAAGTTGAAACTATAAGATTCATAATTAATAATAAGATATTCATAATTATGACATAAAAGGTCAAAATTAAGACAGTTATTACAAATGTGATCCTGGACCACAGAACAAGTCGTAAGGGTCAGTTTTTTTAAATAATTGTGACTTTGTATGTTATAATTTCGATTTTTTGAAATCTTTGTCCTGTCCTGTCATAATTTGTGACTTGCGTCACAATTTCAGCTTTTTTTATTATTATTATAACTTAGTATCTCTTAATTTTAACTTTTTATGATTTAACAAAAATGGGCCTCCTTAAACTTGTGTAGATTCAAAATATTTTTTCCTTCTCTTTTTAATAGTGAATTTATCCAGCCATAAATCTTTCAGTTTGTCTTGTGCATATATTACCCATCGAGTAAATGCACCAAGTAGAGAGACTTTTAACACATCCATCAACTTTTGAACAGACTTTTCATTTCTGTCAAAGTTGTGTCTGCAGTTGTGTCCACACTGTGAAAAATGGCACTGTCTGGATGAACAAAATGGGATGATTCCATTGTCCCCACCAGGAGATTTAATGGTTTTCTGTGACAAAGCTAAATGATGCTTCTCCACTCTCTCTCTCTCTGTCTCTCTCTGTCTGTGTGCACTCTGCAACCTTCCATACGCCTTCGGTAATGTGACACTGTGTTGTTTGCATTACAACAGATGTGGCTTGTATACACCTATAGGTGTTTGTAAGCATGCATGTTTTTCACCACATAATTATATTAACACAATGTGTAGGATGTGTAGATTAAATACGTTTGTTGTCTAAGGCAGCTGTTAATCTCATCAGGGTATTTGTACATACCGCCTCTGCATATTAGTTGTTACAGGTAATTATCTTACTTCTTCATTTTGTTTACTTGAAAAAGCGATTTGTAGTTTATTACCAGATAATTTGATTTTAGTTGAGTAATATTGTTTTTAATTAAAATTGTTCTAGTGTTTCAAAGAAGCACTCAGGCACTTTTAATAATAAAGTTTAGTACTGAGGCAACTGTAAAGTCACTGTCAATGCTGAAGGGCACCAACAAAACAAGGATGTTAGCATAACTAAACCTGGGCTTTGACTAATATTTTAATTCTTCACTGAGCATTTTTCATTATTACAAAACTGAAGAAATGTAACTTTAAACTTAAGCCTAAGGTCATACACCGCTTCTCATAAAACCATTTAACATTTGATACACTTTGGATGACTGCAGTATTCTAAGTGTAAGTAATAAAGCAATCTTTATCTGTCTGTGTGTGTCGATAGATAGATAGATAGTGCGTGCGCACACACACACACACACACATATGAAAGCCAATATTATAATTTTGCATTTTCATATTACTCAGATTGAATTATAATTCCTAATTCAGTTCCAAATGGCACACAATACTAAAGCTAAAATATTTAATTATATACTTATGATATGATATCTAATTATTAAGAAAATGGAAATGTATTTCTGACATTCTGCCATGAAAAAAGCCAGAGGCCTCCTGCCTATTATCTGATATATTATATAGAGTCTTTGTAACTGTAATCTTATCCTGCATTTTTTAGTATGATTCATATCTGTAAGATCACCCAGGATCGCTTAAGCGTAAACAACCTACCACACAGTAAAAAGACACAGTCCCCATTGGATTTGATCTGTTATCTCCTGCGGAACTGAAACACGCAACTCTCGCTCCCTTTTTTTTTCTCTCTGAGACGGTTGTGGTTGTATGCTTTGCTTAGCTGCCTTTGGGCGCCTGTGCTTGATCTTCAGTGGTTCACTGAGAACTTGTTATGACTGCACTTTGTTCCCCTGCCACTCGTTTGGCACGTTTTCCCTCGGCTGCCTCGAAACTTGCAGTAACGGCGGTGAAGGGCAAAGCCTCTTCACGAGATTATCAATTCAAACCTATCCTATGCATTATGTTACTGCTACCTCACAAGCACACTCTGAATTTAAATGAAGTTTCCAGGCAATTATTATTCATTGGATTGCAGGACATTTAAACACCTTATTAGAATGTGCATAAAATCAGACTTAAGGGAGAGTGCAGAAACTGTGTTATTTTACAGATTATGGAGCTGATTTGGCAATTGTTGCAGGTATTGTGGTTAGATGCGAACAATGCCCGATGATAGCGTGCTGCTATTTCCATAACAATGACACATAAAAACATTCCTCCTGAGAAATCAGTTCATTTGTTCATCACTCTCAGACTTGATGTACGTTACGGGTGTGTTTTTTTCAGGAATGAGGGAATGAAAGTATCGTTTAACAAACCATAGTAGCATAATAAATCTCTGCAATGCAGTCCTGGCCATTTTTAACAACAACTGTGGCTAAAGCCTTATTACTTTTAAATTGCGAAACAGCGGAACAAGATAGCTTTTAATTCCATAGGGTTCTCTCTATATATACATGTATATAGTAATATGGATTTAAAAGCTCTATTGCTCCTATATTTAATCATTTAAATATAAAAAGCCAATGTCTGTGTGTGTGGATGGATAGATAGATGGATACAGATGAAACCCTAGGGTTTCTGTTTGTGAATGATCAGCATGGAGGGATGTATCTAATGGACTGAAGTCAGTAAGTAATTCCTGTGAAATCATGTTAATATTAAAATTCTATTCAAATTAGTATTATATTTTCTATTGGGAGAACAATCAGTTGCATGAAAAATGACTGGAATCATAAATTCCTAGTTTCCGTACTGACACAATTTTTTAATGACAATTCAAATAGCGTTACATATTCAGGTTGTGTGTAGTATTAGTGACACTGAACTTTTTTTGTCAGCCAATTTATAAGAATAATTTTTTTTTTGTCCCTCCATGCCCTTCAAAATGGCTGTAATGTAAAAATATCACTTCATTGTGAAATCATTTCAAGGCTACAGTACGTCTGCACGCAAGTGTGGGTTTCGGCTGTGTGCGATTGATGCTTTGTGCCCATTACAGTTCTGAGAAGATTACAAGTTAGTCATGGTCTACTGTTATAGCACCAAGGGCATGTACTGTAGCAGAACCAAATCCTTTTCCTAAGTCTTTTCCACTCCACAGAGATTATTTTCCTTTTTCAGGGAAACGTCCTTGTGCTTATGCTGGAAATCTGCTGTAAATGTTATTAAAAACAGATGTGGGTGAGAGCTTTAAATATTCCATTAGCATAATGATAGAACAGCATATGAATTCTGTGTATGTGCTATATGAGCCTGTTCGCTTTAAGATGCATAAGGCATGTTGGAAATGAAAGCCATTTCAATGCTAATGTGACGCAAAGTCTGGTGCCGAGGGTGAAATGCCATCTGTATGGCTGCATCAATATGCCTCTTCGTTTCAGCCTTGATGAAAGGACGAAAGTTCTTATATCGAGGGTCCATCTGTTCAATCGGAGCAATTAGTTTATCTAAACTGACGTCACCTGGCTGAGTTTGACCTGGGCTGATTAGATCTGGGAGGTCAGGTAGGCTGATGAGGCAGCGAGATACACACACACACACACACACACACACACACACACACACACACACACAGACACAGACAGACACACAGACAGACAGAACGAGAAAGACAGAAGCTTCATACATTAGCCTTGAAAAGCATAAATGAGGATATTGCTTGCATGCAGCCATCTCTTATTGTAAATGAATGTCAAAGGGAAAATGTATATTTTACCTGCTTTTCAACATTTTAAAATCATGATTTTGCCTAGTTTATTTCACATGACACTATGTGACAAAATAGTATAAGTATATAATTTCTATTTAAAATATTAAAAATTTGTCTTAGTCTTCATAAAATTGTCAATTTTGTTAAAAAAAAATTACTCCTAACTGATCAATTTATGCTCGTACTCATCAAAAATATGTATGTTATGGTTTAAAATTTCTGTTGTACCACTGTCTACCTATTCAGATGACTCTTCTGTATTCTCATGCTTTGGTAAATACACCCTGCCACATTTCTTCTCATCTCAGACATGTTTGAACTGTACATACGCATGTGTTAGGGCAAGAGTCAGCCGCACTGAACTTCAGCTACCATGAGAGAGGCACGTAGCCATATTTAAAAGACAGATTGCCTGCAGCTTCAAATGACACAGGGGAATGAACAGCAAGGCCTTTTACTGTTTGCTGCGCTCCGAGGGGGCTCAAAGCAATGATCAAGGAGAGGGAACAAAAATGTGATTAAAGACTGATGCAAGACAGATGCAGGCACCCTGTCTTCTAAAAAAGGCGACAAAACGTAGGACAGAAAGCTCTAAGTCCCTTTCATAAGAACCATTTTTGCCAAGTTAATCCTGAGGTTTGGATATATTATGCTAGTTAAAGGAATAGTTACACCAAAAAAAAAAAAAAAAAAAAAATGTACTCACCCTCAGGCCTCACCCACTCTCATTCTGACGGCACCCATTCACTGCAGAGGACCAATGGTGAGCAGGTGATGAAATGCTAAATTTCTCCAAATTTGTTCCGATGAAGAAACAAATTTGGAGAAATTTAGCATTTCATCACCTGCTCACCATTGGTCCTCTGCAGTGAATGGGTGCCGTCAGAATGAGAGTCCAAACAGCAAATAAAAACATCACAATTATCCACAACTCCAGTCCATCGACAAACATCTTTTGAAAATCCACCTACATATTTATATTTGCTTGTAAACAGTGTGCATATTTCTCTCCTGATTCAGACAATATTATAGATAGGTATTTATCATATAAGGTGTCATATAAAATGTCTTGATTGATCTCTACAAACATGCAGGTTTTCGCTTCACAAGGTGTTAATTGATGGACTGGAGTGGTGTGGATTACTTGTGGACTATTGTGATGTTTTTATCAGCTGTTTGGACTCTCATTCTGACGGCACCCATTCACTGCAGAGGATCCATTGGTGAGCAAGTGACGCTCGCATTGCTCAGTAAACGATGTAGTAGTAATTCAGGATGTTTCAGTCTCCCAGGCATCCGTCGGATTTATTTTCCTCTGAATATCTTAGTAGCAAGTCTTTGAAACATTCAAGTGACTTAATGCTCTCAAACATCTTTTGTCACCACTTCTGAGAAGATGAAAAAAGACACCCGCTTGCATCATGAATTTTATTCATTGTGTTTTCACAACAGCAGTAAAACCTTGGGGGCCGGCCCCTCTGAATAGCATCCGCACAAGTGAATAGCAGTCACAGGGTCTGACCGACGTCAAGAGAGTTTATGAAAATAAAAAAAGAAGACCTTAAAAATAAAAATAAAAAAAGAATTATGCCTCTTGTTCCTTTGCCCTAGGATGGCAGAAAAAGAACCTATTTGCTGCTGTGGAAAGTTCAGCAAACATAATTCATGAAAGAATTAGATTTTTTGTCCATGGAATGAGGCACATGAACACAACTGTGCATGTAAACACACACACACAAGACATATGCAACCACACTACCTTACACGTATCGATGTAGCGCATGTGTGCACCGTATACTGCAGCGATCTACAAGATACGCACGGAAATAAAATTCTGTTTCATTTAGACATTAATCTGTCACAGTTCTCCAGGCAAGACACAATGACCTCAGCACCAAGCCTGCAGGAAATCAGTGGGGGCGCAATGGATTTCATTTATAATTCATACGGGGCGCACAGCATTTTATTCTCCACAGCAGAGGCTTATAGAACCAACCTAAAGCGAAATCTGATATATTCCATTAAACCTTATATATGGCTCATTAATTATCCTTCTGTTAAGCTCACTGATGTATATCTCTTTTCAAGAATCCTTAGGGGCCTAAAATTGTCATTTTGACAATTTAAAGTTAAATTTGACAATTTATAGTTAATAAAGGCTTAAAGGGATAGTTCACACAGAAATGACAATTCTGTTATCATTTACTCACCCTCATGTCATTGTATGACGATTTTTAGTTTATGGAACACACACACACACACACACACACACACACACACACACACACACACACACACACACACACACAACATTTGTATAATGAAAGACAAACAGGTCCAGTGTTATTTTTGGACCCTACTGACTGTTATTGTATGGACATTCTTCAAAATATCTTCTTTTGTGTTCTGCAGAAGAAAGAAAGTCATGCCAGTTTGGAGCAGTGTTGTTAATTAAAACTAAATCTATTAAAAATGTTTTTGGTAATTTAATTAAAAGTGAAATAAAATGAAATATAAATATTAGATGAAAAACCCAGCAAAAAATTATAAATGTTAACTGAAATAAATACAAAAATAGAAGAGAAGAAAATAAATTAAAGCTAAATAAAAATATATATTAAAAATAAAAATAAAAAAAGCACATACCAAAATTACTAAAACTAAAATGAATGCTGAATAAAAAAGCTAATTCAAAATATTCATAAATACTATAATAATATATAAATCCTAATAAAATAACACTATAAATGATGACAGAATTTTCAATTTTGGATGAACTATCCCTTTAAGTGTGTGTGTGTTTTTTCTTTTTGTTTTTTCTAGCATTAAAACGTTCTTCCATCCCAGCTTAGTTGATTCATCCAAAAATTGTAAACAGTATGGCTACGGCACTATTAAACATGGCTCTTTTTTTCTTTGAACACCCCAACCAGTCCAGCATAGCAACACTGACTGAACCAGTGATGTAATTGTGGGGGTGTTACTATCATTTTTTTTCAGACCAATGACAGATAGGGGCTCTATGTAAACCTATTCACTGGTATTAAATTATGGACCAAACTCAAACAGTGAGAAATTTTTATTCAGTCTACGCTGAATGATGCTAACAGATTGATCTTTTGCGTCTTGTTGAATAACTCAGCAGAAACAGCCCCCTGGTGGGATTCCTGCCACAAGCACTACAGTGACATTGTCTGAATTTGCAGCTGATCCCAGTTTGGCAATGTGCAAAAGAGTATTACACCAGCGCTTAATCCAGACACATCTGGAGCATGCTGGTGGCGTGCTAATCAGCTCTGGGAGGATTAGCATCAGGCTAGCGTCATTCCGCAAGGCAAGTCTTGTCTAGTCCAGCCGAAAGCTTTCGTTCCATTCTGAAGGAATCTAGTGGGATGGGGAAAGTCACTATTCGTTTGACTTTGATGTATGCTAAGTCTGTTTGCCATGTCATATTTTCTTGATCTTAAAGGTTTGGAAAGGAAATGTGTTTGTTATTCTACTACTCCACAACATAGTATTACATTCCGTTTCTATCAGGGCCGTTATATCATAGATATGCTGAACTTAATATTTAGTTTTGTGGTCTATAAATATGACTTTTTCAATACTTCTTGATTCTCGAATAATAACCTTGTCCTCAAAACACTACTAAAAATCATGTTTAATGATGTTAAATCAAGATAATTTACTTGAGAAGCAAAATTACTTATATGTCTTGTTTTTGTATTATCTTGTTTTCTGAAAAAAACAAAAACTGATACTTAAAACAAGAAAAAATATCTGCCAATAGATAAATAGGGTAAGAAAAATGCACTTAATTCGAAGGTTATCCCTTTTGTTCTTGTTTTATATTTTAATTTTTATACTTTTTTCATTTAACAAGTCTTTATATTTACGTCAGTTTGCTTGTCAAAGTAAATGTATCTTGTTTTAAGAATGTTAAGCTGTTTTACCAAAAAATACTAAAATCATTTTTGCAGTGTCTGTGGTTACAGACCACTAATAGGTTGCAATTATCCTAGAATTTATGATATCAGCTTTGTAAATGGTCTAAATTGTCCCTACAAAGTAAAAAAAATAGTCACTGTGTAGTCATAAAATGATGTTGTTATTGTGGTAGACATGTCATTATCATCTACGGTACATGTCGGATTAGTTCATAAGCAATTACATCTGTTGTTTATTAGGCCTCTTGTTGACTTGTAGTTGAAGTATGTAATTAAGCACTCTTATTTTGACTCTGACTAGAGAAGTTTTTGAGTCTCAAGTTCAAGTCTGCAATTGTCACATCTAATTTCTCACCAAGTTCAACTTTGCTTCCTTTTACAGACTGATCCACATACCGCCGTTAAAACATGACGATCTCAAAGCACACCAGCATCATACGGCATTATTTCTGACCTCAATATGTGAGGAAGTAACGTATCAAAATATCTCCAGGCATCATGGTTTGTAGCACTGGAGCTTGAGCGAGACAGACAGTCCTGTACTCTAGTTCTGGACTTATCATCTTGGGAGATATTCCTTTGGCAAGCCAGAATGGTTGCTGGCTCTGAGGGCCTGGTCCACAGTGCTGATGTATCCATCAATCAGCTGTTTCATATCTGGGGTGAAGGGGTCAAAGGTTGGCCGTCGCGCACCTGAGCGCTTGAAGTGGCCATCCTTGTTGCACTCAGCACAGAGGAGCCGCTCTTCACTGACACTGGTATTGAGGAAGGAAGTGATGGATCGTAATGTGGGCACCAGTGACTCCTGCAACTCCTCATAGTGCACCACCAGAAGTTTCTTTCCATAACGCAGCCAGTCCAACACATGAGAAGCCCACCAGGAGGCATAACTACCCACAAATTCAGGCCACTCTAGAGGGAGGAGAATTATAAAAGTATTTTAGGAAAAAAAATAGGGACCTGAAGGATTTTTCTGAAGAAAGCAGGCAGTTTTTAACTGTTCAGGACAAACAAGGGACTCATGAACAACTATCACTGAACAAAAAACACAGCTGTGGCTCATTCAGGTAACAACACAGTATTAAGAATCAAGTGTATGCAAATTTTTGAACGGGGTCACTTTTATAAATTCAACTATTATTTTCTCTTGTGGACTATAGGTAATCATCTTTTATGTGAAATATCTTATTCAGGTCAGTCCTAAATAAACAATAACATGCATTTTGTATGATTCCTCTTGTTTTGGTAAAATAATTAACATTTAGCAGATTCTGCAAGGTGTATGAAAACTTTTGACTTCAACTCTATGTATATATTTGCAATACTGACAGACACTGATGAAGTAAAACTGTATTAACTGGAAATAAATACTAACTAAAAATGAACTAAAACTAAAACTTTAAAAAATTAAATTAAACCTAAATAGTAATATTTAAAAAAGGACAAAAATTAATGACAAAATTAACAAATTCACTAAAATACCAAAAATTACACGAAAATAAAAAATGTATTAAAATAAATAATTTTAATAAAAACTATAATATATAATAGAATACTAAAATAACACTAACAAAGTGTCAGAGAAGAGCTTAACTTATACTGTACTCATAATACCTTTGCTCTTCCAGTGCTGATCAGAAGCGTAACCAAGATGCCCGGCGCACTTGCGGTTGAACTCAGCCATGAGTGAGCGGTAGGGGTTTCTTATCAACAGTATTGCTGAGTCATACATCTCTATATCCCGCTGGCTGCTCTCATGTGTCTTCACACAGATGGTTCTTCCACTCTTCCAGTAATCTTTCTCACCCTTGAAGCCTGCACAGTTGGGAGGAGAAAAGGATTAGAATATACAGCCAACTGCATGTGGCGACCACGCATTGCCGCCTCTGAATCCAAACACATACGTTCCAAAAACTGCATCAGAAATGGTGTTAGTCCAGGCATGGGCACCACGGCCCCCCTCAGGCAAATGTGTCAGGTTCTGTGATGGATTTGAAAAGGCACTCTGACTTTCAAGGCAGGTCAAGTTCTTTAATGATAGAAAAAAAATAAAGTTTGGCATTTGAAAGAAAAGTGAAGGTCAGCTGTGCCCAAATGCACATGATCAAGCGATCTCAAAAAGCTGCATGATAGGAGCTGAAGAAAAAGAAGAAAATGTTGAGAAACTTCAAAAACAAACAAACAAAAAAAGAGACTCTGCTGTTTTTAATAAATCATTCCAAAAGAATCACAAACTCTGGAGTTACTGTTTAAATCAGTCCAAACTTCTTAAAAAAAAGTTGTATATACAGTATGTATATATAACGCCATGATGTTGTGGCGGCAGATTAAACTTTGGTTAAATAGTAGAGTGGTGCTACTGTTACCTCTATTGTAGAGGGTGCCATCAAAGTAGTAACTGCCTGTGTAGTAGCCTGTGGCGAGCTCGATCAGGTGCCTCACCCAGGTGTTCCCCGCACCAGGAAAACTGGACAGAGCCACCAGTGAGCTGGACTTCTCAGGTAGAAACTTCTTCTCTGTGCATCTGGAATCTGGGAAATAAGAAATTTCCAATATTTATTTGGCACGTATAGAAAGTAAGATACCATATCATAACCTATTATTTTCAGCCAGGAAGTTCTATTGTATCTGTTCATTAAAAAAAATCACATAAAACTGTTTCTCAAAGGGTTATCTAATAAAAATATAGAATTTGTCTTAATCTTTAGAAACAAATTTATTTTAAGAAATACATAATGTGTGGGGGTTTATTTTGTAACATTGCTGTGTTTTTTGATATATTGACTGATTGATTTTTGGTTGTGTGTAGCACCTACTGCTCTGCGTAGCTCTCCAAAGGATTCCAATATTAGGTAAGAATGGCTGAAGTTTATTTTTAACAACAATTGTTAACAATTTTCTTTCTTGTGTTAACATATCTCCTATTGCAACAGGAAGTTGAGGGAATGACAGCTCGATAAAATCAATTACCATAAAACCATACTAGTTGATGGCAGGTGGTATTAGATGGCGAAAACATTTGATAAATTTGGTCCATTAAATTATGACTGTTTATATGTATTAAAGTGCCCCTATTATGGGTAATGAAAGGTTCATATTTTGGTTTTGGGAGTCCCCAACAACAGGCTGACATGTATGCAAGGTCAAAAATCACTTTCTTTGTCTTATAATATGCATTTATTTTTAACTTATTTGCTCAATGACTCCCAAACGATTCGTTCAACGATTCATTTTTCCAAATCCCTCCGTTGCGTGATGCTAATCTTTGGTGATTGGTCCAGTTGGTCTCATTTTCATTTCATCATGTCTGTAATGCCTGATAAAGCAGCTTTTGTGGGCGCAGTGCTGCTTTGTTTACAGCGTTACCGGGGAAACAGCTATTTTACCGCTCCAAAAGCAGCACCTTGTGGCAAAGACTGAATTTGCATTTTCATTCAGACCAATGCGAAAAAAACCAACAAGTGGGCGGGCAATATGCTAATGTTTCATGTTGACGTCAACATGAAACGGCTTGGGATTCATTTTAAAAACAACTCGTTTCAATGATTCAGAGTTGACTCTTTCTTTTGAGAGACAATAACTTTACACACGGTGCACTTTCAGATTTAAAACTTTGCAGGATGTTTTCATTCACTTAGAACTGTGTTACACACTGCATGAAAGGTAGCCTAATTTTCAAAAATCCATAAAAGGTGCACTTTAAGATTAATACTTCTATTCAGCAAGGATGCACTTTTAAAGAGGACAGTAAAGACATTTACAATGTTAAAAAAAAGATTTATATTTTGTATAGTGTCACGGGACGTGGTTGTAGAAACTACACACGATGGAGGAAACAAAAGGAGTTTTTAATAAGAATCAACACACGTGCCCTGAAGGCTGGTGCAGGACAGGGAAACTGGGGAGGCCTCCAGGGTGGATCAGGAGACTCGGGAGGCCATGGCGGATCAAGAGACACGGGAGGCCATGGTGGATCAGGAGTTTCAGGCGGCCATGGTGGATTTGGCTCCATGGCCTTGGCCTTCGGCCCGGCCACTACGGCCATGGATATATGGCCCCCCCCCACAAATTTTCTTAGGGTGAATTCAGGGGGGCGCTCTGTAGGAGCGGGCTCTTGAGGGAGCTCTGGAGGAGTGGAGTTGGCTGGGACCAGCTGAGACTCAGGAGACAATGGGGAGCTGGACGGGACCAGCAGAGACAAGGGAGACTCTGGAGACGGAGCCCTGAATTGCGGGCTGGAGCTGACACTGGAGCGAACTCTGGGGCTGGAGCCAACACAGGAGCAAGCTCTGGGGCTAGAATGAGGGTTGAGAGCAGCTTTTTCCTCCTCTTATTCCTCTTCTAGTTCACAGTGAGGGAGGCTGCTGCTGACTGCTGCAGGCTTGAGTGAGCTGCAGATGGCGGCGGGCTTGGGAGAACTACGGACGGCTGCGGGCATGACTTCGGAGCCGCGGACGGCGGCGGGCATGAGAGAGCCGTGAACAACGGCGGGCCGGCAGGCTTGAGTGAGCGACGGCTGACAGGCTTGACAGGGGAATGGCGGACGAACTGAACAGCGGGCTTGTTCTGGATCGGGGCTGGACACTCTCCAGACACCGGAGGATCCCTTCCCTCCAGCTCAGTCCAGTGGTGTCTGGGAGGTCCACGGGGCGATGGTAATTAGCCCCGATCCAGAACAGGGAGTTGAGGGTGGCGTCGGATTTCCATGTAAACAACATCAATACGAGAAAAAGACTGAACAAAAACAGAAGGCTTATAAAGACAGACAAACTAATGAGCAAACGAGATGAATAATACAAGACAGGTGATATGAATGAACGAAGATTAACTAATGAGAACAGGAACTACCAAATAAGGGCAAACAGGAACAAACATGTAACATAGATGCTGTTGTTTTGTTCTTTCTATTCATCAAATAATCATGAAAAATATTCATATTTAATAAGCACTGTATATATTTATTTATAAAATACAAAACATATTAAGCAGCATAACTTTTTTCAATATTTATAATAATATGAAACATTTCTTGAGCACCAAATCAGCATATTAGAATGATTTCTGAAGGACTATGTGACATTAAAGACTGAGTAATGGTTGCTAAAAATTTAGCTTTGCCATCTCAGGAATAAATTACATTTTAAACATATTACAAGTTATTTTAACCTAATAATATTTCACAATATTACTGTACTTATTATAATTTATTTATTCACTTATTCATTCATTTGTTTATTTATTCATTCCCTTCACAAATTATGTGACAAAAGCACTCACTAGTTAGCTACCAAATCCACCCACAAAGACACAAGCTGTTGAAGATATTTATTTTCAGTCTTGCTTATTATTTTTCAAGCAGTCTCAGATATATGGGTACTTTATAGATATGCGGGTACCCTTAGGCTATTATTTGTTGTTGGAAAGTTTAGCATTGCCAGGCATACCTAAAAAGGTATTATTCACGTTTACATTCTTTCATGACTTCCCAAAGAAAAATCTTAGAATTGAAGGAGCAGGCACCCTGTTTAATTCTAGCATACATCTTGAGGCTGAGCTCCATGTGAGAAGAATAAACTGCCCGTGTGGGGAAATGTGAGCACAGAGGTAATTATTAAGATCAGTGAGGTTTCCACAGAGTCTTACCTTGAACAGGTGTCTGATAAACCTGGAGGAAGAGCTGATGGGAACCCTGGGTAGGCAGACTGCTGTTTTCCACAGCACAGAGCTCCTCTTTCACCGGCTGGTGAAGAGTGAATCGAGGAGTGGTGTAGCCACAGAAACAGTCGGGCTTTCTGACCAGGGCCAGAGGAAACTCCTGATAAGAGAGAGTAAATATGTGTATGAATGACACCAAGAGCCGACTTATACGTCTCTCAATCCATACTTTAAATTACAACTATTCTGAGTTATCATTATCTGAAAACGTTCTCAAGCAGTGCAATTAGCTTCTCAGCTAAAGACGAGGAAGAATCAATTGACCATGTTGCCAGAGTGCAACAAAGCATGACCATCTGATAGAAAGGACTCAAATTACACCACAATCAAAGCGATAATACTGCGTAGAAGATTGATTACAGAGCAAATTTGTGCTCTCTGGGGACACATTAAAGTTTAAACAAGCAGATTGTGTTCAGAAGAGTGGCAAAATATATCAGGACTACAGCAGACCATATCCAATCCACGTGAATCTAGTGTTAATAGAGTCAGGAAAGTCAGACCTGATCCATGCAGGTCTCGATGCACCACTGGGAGGTGAGGTTGGGCTGGACGGCATGAGCCAGGGAAGCTGCTGTTGTGTTGTCAGGTTTTTTGAAGCACCCCCGGTAGCGCACGTTCCTGTCTGAAGGCAGAAGAGAACTGAGAAGATTGCTGATTGACGGGAGAAAAATAGTGTATGAACAAGATTTTGTGCCAACACTCAGTTCATTGCTCTAAGGTTTGGAATGCTGCAGTGAATGTGTAATTAAGTATAAGATGAAAAAAAAAAAAACTCATAGACCTTCAAAGAAATATCAAACAGTTCAAGGAATCAGGCTGTATGGGTAATGAGTGAACTGCAAAGAAGCCACATTTCACAGAAATAGGAAACTGCGCTATCTAATATGAATAATTTTATCATTTTTTTCGAGTTGCTTGAGCTTTTTCCAAATCATTTTCAGGCACAGCTGCATGTTTCTTTTAGCAGGTGCTTTTGAATGTAGGGAAAGGAATGAATTTAATGAAACTCGTCGCTATGTTTTAAATTGACATTTTGATTTTGAGCTTCCCGTGATAGCAGATGTACACAACATGTTAAGATTAATAATAATATGTTTAGTTGATATACTGTACACTACCATTCAAAAGATTTTGGGATGTTTTTAAAATAAGTCTTTTACACTCACCAAAGCTTCATTTATTTGATCAGAAAACAGTAATACTATGAAATATTATTAAAATTTGAATATACTTTAAAATGGAATTTATTCCTGCGATGTAAAAGCTGAATTTTCAGCTGCCATTCAGAAATCATTCTAATTTTCTGCTCAAGGAACATTTTTTTATGATCAATGTTGAAAACAGATGTGCTGCTTAATATTTTTGTGGAAATCGTGATACTTTTTTTCAGGATTCTCTGATGAATGAATAGAAAGTTCAGAAGGAAAGCATTTATTTGAAATTTTATCTTTATATTTTCCCATTTTCATTCCAGTTAAAGTTTTATGTCTATATATTTTTATTCATTCTTATTTCAGTTTTAATTTTAGTGCATCAAGTTTTGTTTCAGTTAACTTTGATTTTATTTTACAATTTTTTATGGTTTTAGTTACAGTTTTAGTTAACCAGATGAACCCTGCCTAAATCAAACAATACATTTCTACATCGACTATAATAAATGTGTATTCCGTATATAAATGTTTCCACAGCTAATATCCAAATAGCATTGACTCGACATAACTGAGTCTTCAGCGAACAAGCCAAGAAACAGATTCACCTCATGGACAAACACCGGATGTGAGTGGATACTGTGATTTAAGGCGTTTGTATCTGCATTAGCGAGTGTGCTCAGGGCCTTCATGACACTTTGTCACCTCTGCAGGGTAAACAAGCACTCTGTAACCGAAACCCCGGGGCTTTTGTTTGCCTCTCCAAATAAATGAAGAGGCCCTGCAGACCGCCGTTTGCTTTTGAAGCAATCACATGATTCTTTGTGGGGGCCATAAATGAGACAGCTGCACGAAAACATCAAACAAAGCACCATTAAAACAGAGCGCAGAGGAGCACTGCAGGCCTCGGGTGAGTATCTGAACTTCTTACTAAGACCGGAGGTAGACTGTTCAACTATACCAAAACAAGTCAGACCACGGTCATGGACACAGGTGTGGAAAAACGATTCTTGCAGAATTTTGTGCAGAGAATATTTTCACATAAGCTATGTATTATAGGCTGTAGACCTCTTTTAGATTTGTAGTCAGTTATTACAAAAAATAAAATAAAATTCTTTAATAATTTGGGGGAGTGTGTATCTAAAACTATATAAAGGTTATGCATATATAAAAATACAAAGAAAACATAAAAAGGCCTTTAAAGGAACACTCCACTTTTTTTGGAAATAGGCTCATTTTACAACTCCCCTAGAGTTAAACAGTTGAGTTTTACAGTTTTTGAATCCATTCAGCCGATCTCCGGGTCTGGCGGTAGCACTTTTAGCTTAGCTTAGCATAGATCATTGAATCTGATTAGACCATTAGCATTTGGTCATCAAAAATGACCAAAGAGTTTCGATAATTTTCCTATTTAAAGCTTGACTCTTCTGTAGTTACATCATAAGACCGACCGAAAATGAAAAGTTGCGAAATTATCGAAACTCTTTGGTCATTTTTGAGCGAGATGCTAATGGTCTAATCTGATTCAATGATCTACGCTAAGCTATGCTAAATGTGCTACCGCCAGACACGGAGATCGGCTGAATATATTCAAAAACGGTAAAACTCAACTGTTTAACTAAAATGTTAACTAAAATGAGCCTATTTTCAAAAAAAGTGGAGTGTTCCTTTAAAGTGTAGGAGAAACCGAGGGAATTGTAAACAATTTTAAATGTTCATACACACCTTTAAGTAATAATATAATTGCTGTCATACTGAACTGTTTTGCTTTTATTTGTGAGACCTATTGTACAATTAAATGCCATTCAAGACTACCTTTTTCTAAAAGAAATTAATATTTTTAGGACATTACAATGATCAAAAGAGACAGTAAAGACATTCATAATGTTACAAAACATTTCAATTTTGAATACATGCTGTTCTTTTGAACTTTCTATTCATCAAAGAATCCTGAAAATAATTGTACCACAGTTTCAACACAACTGTTTTCAACACTGAATATTTAGCTTTGCCATCACAGGAATAAATTATATTTTCAAATAAAATATTTTGAATTCTAGTAATATTTTACGATATAACTGTTTTCGCTGTATTTTTGATCATATAAATGCAGCCTTGGTGAGCATAAGAGACTTTCAAAATATCTTTTCCTACCCCAAACATTTGAACAGTAATGTACATTCAGTCCGTTTTTATTAAATATATTGAGTCTGACTAGATACTTTAATGAAATAATGCTCATTATGCATTTTAAAGATTCTGTTTTCCCAGTTCAGCCATAGCATTTTAATTTTAATAGGTAAAATGATCAGACTCCTTTTTCTCAGGCTGAGAGGGAACTTTACTGTGTCGCAACTCATTAAAGAGTGTCACTGAAGAAATTTAAAATGTTATAATTGCCCCTGGTGTCCCCTTCACATTTACAATGTTTAGCATATGTTAGCATAACAATTAAAACAGTCATTTAGAGACCTCTTTATGGCTTTCTGTTGCATTACATGAACATCTTAAAAGCAACAGCCCAGACAATGCACAAATCCCTCTTAACAAGGCATTATTATCTGTTACAATGGATAGCATTTTCAATTTAGGCCACAAAACATATGGTCAGTGCTTAATAGCTGCGTCTGTGAGTGTTGTGCTGGGCTGAATCCAGTTGGCCTGAAACTACAGAGGGACACTGGGTCAGAACACAAAGGTCCAGCAGCATGTGGAAGAGACTGATGAAGAAACCCGTTTCAAACATATGGCCACATCAGAGCTCCACTGCCAGACTGTGGATTACCTGCAGAAGCAGCGCTGCTTTTATCCAGTATAAAAGAATTACAAACAAAAATTTTTTTTTACATATTTTATTTTGTTTTGTTTTTAATTGCAAAGTCCCAGAAATCAAGATTTTGAACTATTTAGATATATCCCACATTTTGTAACAGAGCTGCAAAAACTGCATATAATGCTTTCATATTTACATTCATTCATCTGGTAGATGCTTTTTTATAAAAAAGCATTATAAACACTTTATATTCATTCATGGAGAACTATTTTAACATTTGTGACCCTGGACCACAAAACCAGTCTTAAGTTGCTGGGGTATATTTGTAGCAATAGCCAAAAATACATTGTATGGGTCAAAATTATTGATTTTTCGTTTATCCCAAAAATTATTAGGACATTAAGTAAAGATCATTTTCCATGAAGATATTTTGTAAATTTCCTACTGTAAATATGTCAAAACTTAATTTTCGATTAGTAATATGCATTGCTAAGAACTTCATTTGGACAACTTTTTAAGGCGATTTTCTCAATATTTTGATTTTGTTGTACCCTCAGATTCCAGATTTTCAAATAGTTGTACCTCAGCCAAATATTGTTCTATCAGAACAAACCATACATCAATGGAAAGCTATTTATTCAGCTTTCAGATGATGTAGAAATCTCAATTTTTGAAAAATTGACACTTAAGACTGGGTTATGGTCCAGGGTCACATTTTATTATTTTATTTTCTAGCTAGAAAATTACAGAAACCAGGATTTTATTTTATTTTATTACTTAATTGTTTTTTTTTTTTTTTACTTAATTATTTTATTTTATTTCTAGAAAATTACAAAGACACAGAAATCAAGATTGTAAACTATATATGTCCCAAATTTTGTAACAGGGCTGCAAAAAGTGCAGATAATGCATTCATATTCACTTTTATTCATTTGGTCGATGCTTTTATCCAAAGCAGCAAAAGTTTTTCTTTTACTCATGAAGAATTATTTTAACATTTTATTGCTTTATTTTATTGCTAGAAACTTACAGAAACCAAGATTTTAATCAGCATTTAGATGTATCAATTTGTTTCCTTTTTAAAAGCCAAAAATAAATAAATAAATCCTGATATGTGTGTTTATATTTACATTTATTCATTTGACAGACGCTTTTATCCAAAGAAATTAGGTTCCCTTTTTAAAAAATTTTTATTTCTTGACCTTCATGGTCAGCATTGTGCTCTACTAGTTAAGCTGCGTTTTTGTGCATGTTAACTGCAGAGGTAAGTTAGCGCTCATCTGTGCCAGAGAGCAGTATATTAGTTTTTAAGACTTACATATGCATTTTTGCATGTTTGTATGACTAATATTTATTCTCTTTCAGAATGCTGTTTTGTATGTTTCCCAATGCACTACTAATGCCATGCATGAATGGGTGAGAAGTTCTGCCCTGCAAAAAGGTAAACTTATTTCATGCACTCACATCTCCGCTGGCCAGGAAGAACCTCCTCCACCTTGTAAACGGACAGACGGGACACACCTCCACAGATGGCGCCCTTCTCGCCTTTGCAGTCCAAGTTACACTCCTCCTCTTTCATCCGAGCGCTTGTGATGCGGTTTCCACAGTAACACTCGGACCCATATTCAAGGCCAGCGAACTGGTACCCACTGTGTGAAACAAAACATTCAAAATCTAATTATACTCACAAAATACCGGCCAGTGCCGGTGAATGAATAACATGAATGTGTATATATATATATATATATATATATATATACTGTATACACACACACACACACATATATATAAACACACGCATACACAAAAAGAAAAACAAGTAGATAGAATAGAAAAATAGAAAGCTTTTTTTAAATAAAAAAGAAAACAAATAGAGAAAGTAGAATTAAAATAGAATAGAGAGTGCTAGAGTTAGAGGGTCAAATAAAGATGGAACAGATGTGTTTTTAGTCATTTCTTGAAGATGGCTAAGGACTCAGCTGCTCGGATTGAGTTGGGCAGGTCATTCCACCAGGAGGGAACAGTTAATGAAAAAGTCTGTGAAAGTGATTTTGTGCCTCTTTGGGATGGTACAATAATATTACATTTGTCATTATAAAAGAAATATTCATACAAATGTTAACAAATGTTTTAAAATTATGTAATGGTTTACTTTTATAGTATTCTAACAATTTAATAGATGTAATATAATAACAGAGTTTTGAATTGTATTTAAAGCAGTGCAATTTTGTCTAAAAAGAAACCTATACGCATTCTTAGGTTGATTCTTTTTTTTCATTGTTTCAGCATCACAACCACCTTGACCTAGCAAAACTGACTCAACCAATGGCATCAGCTGGGGGCAGGGCTGTCTGTTTGGACAGCCAATGGTAAACAGGGTAAGTGTTTAGGAAACCTTTTCGAAAACAGTCAATATTTTAGCCACATCAAAGCTCCACGGCCAGACTATGAAAAAAAGTCCGTCCCCTGTTGTCCTCTCACATCAAAATCCACCAACATATTTGTTTAAAACTCTTTTGGACTGTCACTTGTAAATGGTGCTTGATCTGTGCATATTTCTCTCCTAAATCAGATGAGACCACTTATTCATTGGAGAAAGCAACATTGTGGATAGAGAACGTAGTTAAAAACATCTTGATGAATTTGTTTATACAATTATCGTTTCACAAGACGTTAACTGATGGACTCGAGTCGTGTGGATTGCTGTGACGTTTTTATCAGATGTTTGGACTCTCATTCTGACGGCACCCATTCACTGCAGAGGATCTATTAATGAGCAAGTGATGCTAAATCTGTTCTAATGAAAAAACAACTAATCTGCATCTGATGCCCTAAGGGTGATGGCCTGTTTTTGGGTGAACTGCATGTCAGTGCATTCTTTGGTTCTCCCTTTTTTACACTCTTTAAAAGACCAAACCCAGAATGGATTCTGCTAAAGTCCACCAGCATCTCCCTGTTCATATCTGGCTGTGAGCTCAAGAGGGTTAACAGCTGGTGACTGGCCAGCTTGCTGAGCCAAACATCTGTCTCACCATTTCCACACCCTGCTTTGCTAGCCTAAGCCACTTTGTAGTGGCAGCCCTTCTTAGAGTGCCATTGCGGACCACCTGGCCAGCTATCTCACAGTAACGAGCCTGTCCAGGAAGCTCCATCTCATCTTTTCCAATAAATCGGGACCTGTACAGCCTTCTAGTTCTGTGACATTGACAGCAAATTGGTTAACGGTTAACCACGACGATCTTCCTCCATCTCGAAGCTTTTGTCCTCTGGCCCTCTTGACTTTTTTTTGGAGATTGCAAAAAGGCGCAGCACGATTCCATTCAAGCATGTTGGTGTAGGGCTCAACAGGTATTAGCCTGAGCCCCTCTGCAAATTGTTTCTCTGATCCTCTGCTTGAAACGTGGCATTGGCACTGCCATGGCAACCCAGCCAGGGACATTCCCACTGTTAATCTGCGCTCTGAATTAATCGCTCGGTCTGAGCAGACATGTACCTGCAGACACAGAACAGGAGAAGATTTTCTCCCTGTCACCTATCTGTAGATGATAACACTGGGCTGGGATATCAGATCCTTTTCAGTCTGAGCAGTCATAAGAGTATTAACGAAACCGTTTCTTAGATATAAATATGTTCCATAAATGTGGGGTTCTGTTACTTATTTTTTTATCAGCATTAGAGGCTGATCCCATGTTTTTGAGGTGTTTGCTTTTATGTTTGATAAACTATACTACCGTTTAAAAGTAAGATTTTTTTGATTGAAAAAAGATTTGACAAATCAAAAGTGGCAGTAAAGATATTTATAGTGTTTAAAAGACTTCTGTGCCAAAAAACTTTTAAACTTTCTATTTATCACAAATATTAAGCAGCATAACTGTTTTCAGCATTGACCATAATGAAAAATGTTTCTAGACAGGCAAATCTTCATATTCGAATGGTTTCTGAAGGATCATGTGATACTGAAGACTGGAGAAATGGCTACTCAAATAAATGCAGCCTAAGAGATTTCTTAAAAAAAAAAAAAAATTACAAATCTTACTGACCCTTTTTTTTTTTTAAATGGTATCTTATATAAAATTAACCTAGCATGAAAAGTAGCATGTCAAATGTCTATATGCCATGTAAAATGGTATTTCTGGTCTTTGGTCTTGAGATTTATTTGGGCTTTGCAACTTTGGTTATCCATTCTGAATTATTTTCTTTTTCCTTTTCTGTTTAATTTGTATTATTTTCTAAATTGTAAAATCACATCATTTAGCCAACAAGTATTTAACTGAACAAACTGTTACAGAATGGCAAAATTAAAATTTTAATTGTAAATTAAAATATTAAATGATACTAATTAAGAGGCTGATGATCAGTATTTTCAGAGCATTTTCTGTTCCTGCTTGCACTGGTCATTTGAAATAACTAAAAATGAATTTGCAAGTTTGTTTGTTTGTTTGATCTTTGTACAGTTTATACAGACCATCTATCCAGCTGTAATGCAAGAACATTATATTGCCTTAAAGTTGTCAACACTGTTAATTCTATGATTTTCTTCTTCATAGCAAGTGACTATGTCAGCGTGAACAGAAGATCATCTTTAGCACATGTTAGGTTTCATGTTTTCTAATGGACTATTTAGATTCCCCCTGAACATTGCAAATGTCACCCAAGTAATTAAATAAGCTCTGAAACGTTGGGGGTAATTACAGGAGGTCAGTCTGCCTCACACGCGTTCTCTGGTGGTCAATTATCCGCCGGCCTAAGAACTTGAAAAAGTGTATACTCCATCATGGCAGATAGATGTTTCTCCTCCAGTATTAGCGGAGTCCAGGTCCAGAGCCGCGCTCCATTAATTGGGCCTGATCCAATTCCCAGCATGAGCTCGGCCAGCTGGCACAGTTATGCACACTGCATGTTCTTTTCCCTAAACACTGTTTCATTATTTCTTGATTTAAGATGAGCACAGAGGAGCCTCCAGGCAACAGATGTCCATCTGCCTTTGGTGGCTCCATGATTAAAACAAAAGCTGTGAGTATTTGAGTATACTGTGTATTAATCACATACCTTTCCGTGCAGGTGTCTTGACACAAGGTGCTGGTCATTTTCCGGAAGTCATAAAACACCATCCCTTTGAGCGCCCGGTCTTTGGCGTCATCCAGAAAGCAGCCGATGTACGTGCCTGAGCGGAGAATAACAGTCGCATCAGAAATTCAGAACGTGACCTTTTTCTGCGCAAACAGATGGGAAGATTCCGCAGCACAGCTTGGAATCCAGATAATTGAGAAAATAAACCAATTATCATAAACAACCAATTTGTCATTCTGAAAGGCACACAGCTCATTTAGCACCGAGTTTCACCTTTGTGTCGGATTTTTCTTTTCGGAAGAACTTTCTCCACTCTGGATGCTTCCTGTTCGGACATGAGGCTGTGGAACCAGCGGCGTCTCAGATATCGGATCTCCTGGTTTCGTGAGATCAGCCACTGTGGTCCAGCGTTGTCTTCAGATAAAATGCTTTGGTATCCCACCCCCTTTCCAGAGAGTCGAGCTCCCATTATTCCATAACTTGTCCGGAGGGCAGGTGCCTCCAGGGCCCTGGGAGGAGATGGCAAAGATGGCAATGGAAAGTAACTGCTTGTCCCACGCTGTGACACCACCAATCCATGTCTCTGCAGAAGCAGGACACTTCCAGCCATAATGTATGCAACACCGAGGAAAAAGAAGAGCAGCTGAGTCCGTCGCAAGAAGCGCTGAAGCCTGTAGAAGGGCTTTGCCATGTTGCCCTCCTTCCAGGTAAGTGAAAAAAACCTTGAGTCTACGATTTCATGCTGCCATTGTTCCAACAAAAAAAGGCAGAGACCTATTCCAGGTGCTTCATTCTCTAGCAAGCTCTACCAGTGATACCTTATTCACATTCTGTTTAAAAACTCTTTGAGCGCAAAATTCCTCCGGCAAAATGTCCCGCCGTTTACCTGTGAGAGGATTAAGTGAAAACTCGACTGTGGCGTTACATCCCCTTGATGACAGAAGTACTTGTGGCAGAATGTACTCGGAGCTCTTACGGCTCAAAGACTTCGGGGAACCTGGTGGGAAAATAGAAAGCAGTTAGACGCAAGTCGAAGCACATCTTTCACTTTTTTATTCTCAGGGATAGACCGGAGTGCTAGAGACAAGAAAGAAATATAGAGAGAGTGTGTGGCAGTTATTCTGGTAGTATGTCTCCATTAAGAGGAGAGAGCAGGCCTTGCTGGCTGGAGAAGCATTACCTGTTTGTGCTCCTGTCTGTCTTTATGAGTACACGGCAGATGTGAAAAGTCTAGAGGGAGCACTACCGTCTCCTAATCGAGGTGCAAGCTATGGGAGGGCTCTGTGTCGGGGTCTGACAGTCCGAAAGGAAGTGGAAACCAGCAGAGATTTTTAAAAGTCTATGTGCGTGAAGTCTGTGGGAAAGTCGTTTCAGAGGAGCTGCATTTTGGATACAAAAGGAACTTCTTTGCTTTTTTTTTTGTAATATTGTGCATTACTGTCAAAAGTTTGGGGGCAGTAAGTTTTTTTATAATGATTATTATAATCAGTTTTATAATAATATAAGATTTATATTCCTACAAAATATTTTTATTTCAAATAAATGCTGTTCTTTTGAATTTCTAATAACCAAAGAATGCTGAAAAAAACAAAATTATCATATTTTCCACATCTATTTTCCACATTGATAATAATAAGAGATGTTTCTTAAGCACCAAATCAGCATATATGAATGATTTCTGAAGGACCATGTGACACTGAAGACTGGAGTAATGGCTGCTAAAAATTCAGCTTTGCCATCAAAGAAATAAATTTACATTAAATAAAAATTACATTTTAAAAAAATATTAAAATATAAAAGGTGAAGTAAACAGTTTGTATATATTTTTTAGAAAATACTATTTTCCTATTTTTACCATTGCAGCCTTAGTGAGTATAAAATACTTCAAAACATTAAAAAAACATTAAAACAAAACATTAAAACATTTTACTGACCCAAAATCTTTGAACATTCATCTGTTGAGGTTTCAAAATGTTGAAAATATATTTTCAAAGATCAACAGATGAAAATTACTGACAGAAACTCTTTAGTCAATAAAGAATAATTTGCATACTGTTCCTTGTACAGTATATATCCTAGCTGATTTCAGCTTAAAATCTGTTTGCCTTCCAAAAGTGATCAATTTCATTTCAACCTTCTCAAATGCATTTTCATGTCTGTAATGGGGTTTTTTTTTCCTTTTCTTTTTTTTCTTTCACTTTTCTTTCTTTTTTCTTTTTTTAATCATTTAACTTGTTGTTTAGCTGGCTGACTGACTGACTGAAATGAAATCTGGTTTAGTACTGCTAATCTGAGCCAAGTAGTTTCTATAACTTGCAGCCCTTTTTCTTTCTTACATTCTTGAAACATTCAGCCCATTACAGTATTTCTGCTCCACTGAGAATCCTTTTGTGTGGCAAAAACATAAAAACAAACCTTGTAACAAGTCTAACTAAACTCAGGGATGGGCTGTCCCTCGCTTCCATTCATTCTTGCCAACCAAGCAAGTCTAGCTCTACAGAGCCCAATGTGTGCCTTATATATTCTCCCAGTCTATTTCATCTAGAACATATCTGGGCCCACAGAAGATGAAAACACAGGGTGAGCTATACACTGATTACGCATTAAATGCATAATCACCACACCACACCACACATTAATATGAATGTGGATTTGGTTTAATGCGTAAGACTTAAAGGAAAATAAAAACAGAATCTCTAACCAATGTTAATCAAGCTGGTCTTAAAGTCAAATTTACCCTATTTACTATCTTAACTCAGGTTTCTGTTCTTAAACAATAATCCAAAGGTGAAAAATGTTTTTGTAAAGATAATACATTTAGTTTTTCTTCTGAAATGGCTTTCCTTTTCCACTGACCCCTTAGGCCACACAGGTTATTACTGTAGATATGACCCAATAGCCAAATAGCTATAGAATTGTTTTATCAAACTCATATCACAGAACGCCCAGTTTATGATGTAAGCAATTCCCAATGGATAAAAGTCCTGCTCTAGATTTTTCTCATTAAACATGCTTTTTGTTGTGATTCACAATGATACATTCTATTTTCATTGAAAATGAATAAATCTCATTTTACAGCTTCAGATTTTGGTAAAAATGTAATTATTCCTATCCTGGGTCCGATTTTTATTAGAGATAACTGGGCTGGTTGCAGCTTTCCATACAAGCAAGCTTTGCTCAATGAACCCCTTTTGAGCCCCCCAACCCCTTCTTTTTAGGCCTAGTGCTAGCAAAAGGCCTAGATTTGCATAAACGCTTGAGATGCAGGGGCGGGTGTCCTCGCCAGCACCAGAGGAAACCATAACTACGAGGCGGCTGAGAATGTCAATCAGCCTGAGGGCTCATTATTCTTCTAGCTATGAACAGTGAGTGACTGGCGTCTGGTAGTTTTTCCCCCTCTGCCAGTACATGGAGCAGCTTCTAACAAATCTATCCTTTACAAGACAGAGGATGCATGCATAGTTGACAGAAATCAAAATAACACCCACTGCATCTGCCATTCTACACTTTTATTTATCTTATTTTCAAAATCAGTTTTAGAAAGTTCTAGTACTGCAAGGTCTATTTTTTTAACATGTCATATTCATCTGTTTTTCATTTTAATCATTTGCAACATCATGTTCTATTAAACCATTTTTCCTTATGTATACATAATTCATAGCTTTTGAATAATATATACAAATATGAAAAGCTGTTTACATGTATATGAAGCAGATTTACAGAGAGCTGACAGCATAGATTAAGGAACTGTTCACACAAGACATGTAATTGTGTTCAACATCTAGACAAATTTGAGCTAAACAAAGACATTTTTGAATTTGAACTGTTTTTGTCAAAGCACGCCATTCTAAAAATTTGATGCTCATGGCATGAGATGCTAAAAAAACATCTTGACTTTTGTATTTTGATAATGTCTCTTAAATAATCCTTTTTTTAAAAACATCTATTAATTTTCTTCTCAGCAAATATTGGTATGGATCTTTTGCAAATTATTTAAAATAATGCAGTCAATTCCATTAAAAAATTTAACTGATTGACAACCAATGTATAAATGTATACACCCTAGATGAGTTTTTGAATATATAAATACATACATATCGAAAGAGGTTAAGCAACACATATATAAGGCTTTGTGGTTTTGCCTTAGGGCAGATTTTGTATATTTATATGGGCCCTTAGTGGGCACTCAATGTCAAATCCTGCTGACATAAATTATTATTTCCGATCATCTTTCATCTCTGTAGCGAGCAAATACATATTTCATTTTGTGACATACTACAACTAACTAGCTAATTTTCCTATTTATTTATTTATTTATTTTTGCTGCTATGCTTGAGTTTGTGTATTTGAAATTTTTTTTTTACTCACTTTAAAATGAAAATACCTGTTCTATGAAATCATCTCATGCAGGCGCTATGCCTTCACTGCTTCGAATACTCAACCAGGATTTTCCACTATAGATTTATTCAGTTGAAAATCACTTTTGAAAAATGATGAACCAGAAATGAGGGCACGGTGTATTTATGAGAGATGAGTTTCTTGTCATATTGGTAAACTGGAGAATTTGGCAGTAGTCCTGAGCTTTTTTTTAAAGAATATGATTCACTTTAAATAACCGTAATTAATGGAGCCAAAGGGAGGCGGCTAAATTAATTATAAGGATGGTCCGTTAATGAATGTTATAGCAGTGAGATGCGTGGGACACATATCATCTTATTTTATCTTCCCTTTCGCTCTGTTGTGTGCTTTCTGGTAAATGGTATTGCATTTCACACAGAAACAAATGCATTTATGAATAATAATGCAGAGCCAAGGTCATTTCCATTTTCCGTTCGGGGAAGTCTGACGACTCCACGGTGTATTTCAAAGGGCATTAAGTTCGAAAGCAAATGTTATTCGCCTTTATTTGATGTATTATTTATTAGTCTATTTTGCTGTTGCTCTCGTGGCATATGCCGCAAAACTCTTGAGTTGTAATAGCATGGCGCTGAGTCTTCATGGCTGTCGGTGGACAGCAGCGAGCGGGTGCTGTAGGTCCAGACTGGTGCACTCATTTGTCTTCATCTGCTTTCCCAGCGTGTTATCATCTCACTTACAGCAGGGCAGCCACACTTCCATCTCAGAGGCTGATGGGACTGACCCTGGAGCTCAGATGCTGCCTGGAAAGCTCTCTTTTCTCTCATCTAAGCATCTTGCCACCATCTCTGACCATCTGGCTGTTATGTGCTCCTCTTTAGTATCTCTGAATGAAGCATTTCAGTAAGAAATGTTTAAGTGAAGAAGGTTTCCACAGTCATAATCTTGCTTCTAAAGAGTGTCACAGTGGGGTGGCAGACACATGACAGGTGGCCCTCTGTTGCCCTGGCCCGCAGTGACCCCAATCTGTCCTCCTTTAATATATATTTTCAAGGCCAAATCCAAGACATGAGGAAGGGAAGGCATTTTATATTAAGCTCATTTCTTCTCATTCCTAATGCACTGTAAAAAGTGGTCACATGCAGTTGTTACCATGAGGAGCTGTTTCTAAGCCTTGCATTTAGATTTGCTAGTGTAACGTAATGTATTTATGTTAAATAGTATTTTGCCTTGAATGATTCATTTAATTTAGATGTTATTTACAATTTAGGTTCATTAATTCAAGTGTATACTGTTGTGCGAATGAAATCTCCAAATTAGTTTGTAGCAGTATGTGTTTCATATATTCTGTCTTATGTTCTTGGTCATAATCTTGCTCAGCATCACACCCCAGGGTTGAATAATCTAATCAAAGAGATTTAAAGAGACATTTCCAGCAGTTCACTGATTGGCAGCCTGTCAGCAAATTCAAAATAGTGTATGCAAAGGTTCCAAGAGCAGTCGTGAAAACTAATTAAGAGTTCACTTATCAAAATCGCATCTTATTTTGCATAATATTAGTTTAAAGGGAAGGAAAATAAACCAAAAATATGAAACATGTTATTTAGTAGAGTTCATTTCAAATCAAATGAATATTTCTGCCTACGTTTTGGAGAAGATGTGTCCATCTGATTTGAAACGCTCAACTTAAATTATTGAAAAATCAAGCTTAATGTTTAATCCAAATCCTCTGAAAAAAAAAGAGGAACCTCCAGCTGTGAGCTGAACCGCAGGTGATTGTCAATCACCTTATTCACAGCCTACTCAAACTATTGATCATCCACTGCAGGGATTGATTTCACTGCAGTATCCAAAAGCTCCATATAAACTGAACTGTTTATTTGTTCTTAATTTGGTCCGATTTTGCTTTTGAACCAACTGAGCTTTTGGTTAAAACACATAAAGCCTTTTGCGATGACACACACAGAGACATATAAGTGTATTGCGGAGTCCGTACACTCATTATTTTTGCAGATACATTTCAAACGTTATCCATTTCGCTGGTTCACGTCCAGTATTTACTAGACACTTACAGCGGCAAGAGAGGAAAGGAGATAAATTAGACGATGCATTAAAATTTTGTTAGGAATAGTCTGTCTTTGATTATTTATGCTTTGTGTTGCTTCAGGCACATTTACATTTGCAGATTTACAGCCTGGCCATAAACAAGGCACTATAACTAAAATTCGTTCAATAAATGCTGGCTGAAAAGATGGCGACTGCTGGCCCCTGGACACCGGTTTATTGACCACTAAACTACAACGGATGTGTGCACGAAGCGGTGTAGCCGAAGTACTGACACCAGAGCACTTTAACACCCACAGACCACAGACAAGTAAGTGTGATCGTTCTGTGGCCTCTTCTGGGAGACTGAAGCAAGTCCTGGCAAACCGCAACTCACACGCATGCATATACAGTAGTGCTCGCTGACACAAACTGACAAGACTGCAGCATTATTTCCATGTATTTTGCAGGAACTCATCACCATCAGCTGCAGAGGATGACACTGCATTCCAAGAAATGTAGCCCTTTCTTTCTCCAGTGTAATGTCTTCATTTTTTTTTCAGCTGCTGCAGTAAGTAAATGTAGTGGTTTCTCATCACGAATCGACTGTGAAGTCTTTCATCTGTGCAGACTCAGCTGTCTGGTTCTGTACAATGAAATTTAACAAGCTGCATTATTACTATCCTTTCTCCTGCTTTTGTTAGTTCCTTATCCAACAGTAGAGGTAGTATAAACCCTTAAAGGGATTGCAGGAACACAAAAGAAGATATTCTGAGAAATGTCAGTGTTTTTATGTTCATACTTCGGAAATCAATGGTCACCAAAACTGATTGTTTGATAGCCAACATTCTTCAAAATAAATTATTTCTGTTTAGCAGAAAAAAAGAAAGCTCTGGAATGATATAATGGTGAGTAAATGATGACTCAATTTTCCTTTTTTTGGCAGAACTTTCCCATTTTTAGAACAATAACCTATGTATTAATCACTAAAAATTCTTAATCCAGTTCAACTTGAATTACAGACGATCTTTTCTATGTAAACTGGGCTTATTGACAATTGTTTATTATTTACAATACTCAGTGCTTTACATCTAGTGCAATTGTTGTTTCAAAAAGGCATTACATACACTTTTATTGATCATGGAAGCGGTAATTTATCAAATGATGATCAGACAATGAAGAAGCGTTCAACTGGCTTCCAAACCCCTACAAGTTAGTTGACCGCCCAAGACTGAAATTACAACAAGGTTCAATGACTTTTCAAAATATGCAAATAAATATTAACAGCCATGGCAAAAACAGTCCATTCAATCTATTCAGAACGCTTCCGTCAGAATTGCGGGACCACGGGAGACGGAAGGCAAAATAGACTGTCCCTGGCAAACTGTGCTAAGGCCAGAAAATATTTCCAGAAGCACAATCAACCACCCTCCATGCATTCATTATTTAGAATAGGTTTCAGCGAGGCTTGAGAAACACTGCAGTCACCAGTGGTTGGTCAATCCATTGGAAATCTAAAGGGAAATGGGTGGTCTGTACTAATCAAAAATAAGGTATTTGCATGAATTGGGACCTGCTTCAAGGCTGAGTAATCACTTTATCTGACTGCTTCAGTTAGCTTATACTAAGTCTTGCTGTAAATATTCTTCAGATACTTGACTATGTAGCCAGAAATGTAATCATAATTATGCTGAAAAGAATCTTTGAGCGCTTTTTTCTCCAACACGTAAAGGTGTGCCATTATTTTTGATAGTATAATATTTTCATGTACAAGTTACCGTATTTTGTATTAAATAGGAATAAAAACTAATAAAGGGGACACTATGACATACAGTACAAGCACACTGATGCAATGCAATCATGAAAGATTATGTATTCATACACAACTCTATGCACAGATACCTCTCTTGGAGATGAGGCGGTTTGCCCCATAGGGGGTAAATGTATGCTGCTGAAAGGTCAACCATGACAAAATGATCTTGATTAACCCTGTGAGACATGAAAGCTGAAGACAGACTCATTTACAGGCAGTCTGGATATATTCCTTTTTCATGACCATAAAGAACCGATATGATGATGAAGGATGAGGGAGGAAAGCCTTAATGAAATCTATGGCATCTGGGTGCACTCAAAAGACACATGTTAGTGCAGTTCATCAGATAACCGCAGCTCTTATGGACAAATCCTATCACTGGCCACATCATATTAATATACACAACTTCAAAAAAGACATTGTATATTACAGTTATGTTTTGTCATATCACAAAGACAAACGCAAGGTAATCAATGTTGTACAATGATTGCATATTGTTATATCTACAGACCCAGGAATCCCCCATGTAGATTCTCAAATCTAGACTCTCAAATCAAAGCTAGATTTTCTCACTTGAAAATAATTCATTAATAACTGTAACAAACATTATTACTTTCTATAATGCATAATGGATCGTAAAAATTAAATAATTTTAAATATAGGCATTTTATTTATTTATTTATTTACTTTTTATCTATGGACCCCTTATAGAGTACCTTCACTGGCTCTATTTTTGTGTAACTCTGATCACTTCTGAGGGCTTGGTTTTAACCAATTACACTAAAACAGCCGTTTCTAAAACATTATTTGTACTTTTTAGACTATAAAGCAGTACAGTCTACATGTACCTCGGCAAAATGTTCATGTTTTAAGCACAAAGCAGAAACAGCAGGTTCAGTCACTTGGACATCAGTCATCAACACTTGTTTGCATTATTATTTGACAAAACACCCCTCGACTCGAACTGATATACTGGTGTATAAAAGTGACGCATTATATAATTCACGTAAACTTTCCAATGTATTTAGACTGCAGCTATAATACATACTAGACTAAACATTAAAACAATACTTTTGTTAGGGGAGGAAAGCTTTTTATGCATTTATAATTCGTTAAATCATAAGAAATTCTCTTACCTTTCGCTACTACCCGTCGGCAGTGAAGAATAACAATCTTGTAGCATATTAAATGTATTTCAGAGCTTGAGATTTCCTTGTGTTGAATGTCTCTTCATGAACACGAGCATCTCTTTCATCTCTGAGGCGAGCCGCATCTCGCTTTCTCACTCTGTTTTGCTATTTTGCTCCACTTGATGTGTGTCACTAATCCTCTTGCATTTTCTTATTTTGCATAGCTGTGAAACCACTATAACAGCGATAATCCTTATCTAAATCCGTTGCCGTGTTCCCTTTGCTTTGCAGTCCCACGTTTCTCTGTGTGAACGCACGTAAGAGCCCAGCTGTTTTTAAGTCGGACAGCGCTGCCAGTGTGCGCATGCGCCGAAAGAGAGCGAGGGACCAGACCACACCGGGAGGGGAGAGTTTGGGACCGGAGCATCAGTAGCACTTTCAAGGAATCCGTTACAAAAAAACCTACCTGTAGGGGAGACCGAGGAGTGTGTAACACCGGGTGAGTTGTAACAAAACCGGCTTAACCAATTAAAAATGAGCTACTGGGTACGATGTACTATCGTACACCACCCTCCTGAGGTGACAGTATCTATGTAAAAAATATAAAACATTTACAGGACATAAAAAAGTTTGTGAGAATTTTATGTCTCTGGAAATTATCTCTGACATATGTTGGTTTTTGTGCCTGTTTATTAATGAGAGATTAAAGGCCCTGGGTGGCATTTTGTTATAGTGTTATTATTTTATATAATTGAATATTTATTGTAATTCATTGGGTTATTCTTCAATAATTCCATGAGTTAGTACATTTCAGACATCTTTGTTATTTAAGCTGTAGGCTAATTGGGTAAAAATATTCAATTTGAATGCATAATGTTGCTATTATGGCAAATCTTTAATTCATATATTAGTAATTAAATATTTATATGTTCATGTACCTTTATATAAGTTAAAATACATTCTACATTTCAGGCAAATCTTTTTTTTTTTAATGGGATTGTGGCTTGTCTGTTGTTGGTTTGGCTTGGTTTGATTCAATTATTCAACTAAAACACAATTTGATTTAGTATTTTATATCTATCTATCTATCTATCTATACACACCAACGTAATAAGTATTACAAACATCAGACTGGACATAAACTTATTTATATAACTTATGTATATATCTAAATATCAGACGTCAGCCTGAAATAAAAAAAAAAGCAGAGCCATAACCATCATAGACATTAAAGAGGAAAGTTTGTCCTCAATCTGGAACATTTCATTATACCCTTGTCTAACAGAATATTTTTTTCCCTTCACAGTTAATGAGGCTCGAAATGTGATGCACTGATATAGATATACTATATAATGAGAAGAAATCACTCTTTCATATTCCATTCTTTCCTTTTCAAGTTGATTATCATATCATATCACTTCATATCAGATGAAGTTTAGGCTGAGTGCTCGATTCATAATCGTTAACATAAGTGTTGATAGCGCAATAAGCCCTCTCATCAGATTTATGGTCTGTTGTTTGGAAGTGTAAGTCACTGCATGCTTCTGAAGAAAGTACCAACATATTTATCAGCTCTAAAAAACACTGCTGCCTGTGTAGTGCCTCTGTAATACACACAAGTGTACACAAATCCCACACACACACTCATAAACCCACACAGACGCAAAATAAATAAATAATGAATGAATAAATAAACAGTGGTTGAGTGAGGCGAGAAAATAAATAAATCTGAGTTTGTAAATCAATGATTATGGAAACATAGATGTGTCTGTGTAACTCACACACAAATGCAAATGCATGCATTAAACATACATTTCCAATTATATGATGAAAATCATATTAAATAAATAAATAAATGGCAGCCAAAAAAATTAGAAGGAAGAAAAGGAAAACAACTGTTTGTGTAACTTAATGACTGTATTTAAATGCAAAACACAAAATGAACGGCGGCCTGTTTTATCCAGATCTGAAGACTGCAGCAATTAAGGAATAATTCACATAAAAATGAAAATTTGCTAAAAAGATTTACTCACCCTATAAGGCCATTCAAGATGTAGAGTTTGTTTTTCATCAGAACAGATTTGGAGAAATTTAGCATTACATCACTTGCTCAACAATGGATCATCTGCAGTGAATGGGTACCATCAGAATGAGACTTTTAAAAAACGTCACAATAATCCACAAGTAATGTAAGTGACCCACAAGCTGTGTAATAAACAAAGCCATCAATATGTTTTTAACTTCAAACCATTGCTTCAGGGCTAAAATACGATTCCTATCCATAAAATTGCTTTATCCAGTGAAAAAGTCATCTGAATCAGGAGAGAAATAGACACCGTTTACAAGTGATTACAAGTGGATTTTAATGTGAGAAGACATGCTGGAGGAAGCATTTTTATGGATTGTGGACTGGTTGCATGGATTTGTTTTTTCCAAACATGCAGATTTTCGCTTCACAAGACTTTAATTGATTGATTGGAGTTGTGTAGATTACTTGTGGATTATTGTTGTTGTTTTTATCAGCTATTTGGACTCTCATTCTGACGGCACCCATTTACTGCAGAGGAACCATTGGTGAGAAAGTGATATAATGCTAAATTACTCTAAAAAGGTAAGTTTCAATGAAGAAACAAACTCATCTACATCTTGGATGGCCTGAGGGTGAGTATATTTTCAGCACAGTTTCATTTTGAATGAATTATTCCTTTAACATAAACATTTAGCATATGCTGAAAACTCCCTCGACAGCATTTAGATAGAAAACGAGATCCGAAGACTGGCCAGATGACTAATGTTATATACACTGCAGCCACTTTTGTGCCCCAGCACACATGCAAAGCAATTTAGAGGTCTTGAATTAAAGTCCCCTAAAATGAGAATGAAAGTGTTGCACAGGTTTCCTGTGCCTGTACGTCCTTTGTGTTGCGACAGTGCTTGACTGGGCGTGGGAAGATAAATTGTATGCAAATTGATCGTGACACTGATGAATGCAGTCTAATGCATGGAAAGTGGAATAGGTTGCCAAACGATGTTGAGTAGACTTTTTCTAACACCAGATATGTAAAGTGCGTTGTGGCCACTTGATTGCTAAATAGGTTTGTAAAACGAACATTACGGAATAACAATGTCTCTGAAGTTATTACCGCCTCCATTTGCATAGACTCAATTCATGTAAATTACATGAGAAGATATATGACAGATGTACAATAACTAGACCACAATTATCTTATTATATTTGCAAGGATAATTGGAGAGGGCCTAGATACTTATTCTCCTACCAAAGTGGGGTTAGAGCACCAGTACCTTCATAGGTGCTAATTTAATTTTTCGTAATAATTTTTAAGACAAATGGTCCCTGCCTCAAATATAAAAGTTTGTTTCACACCAAACAATAAGCGTATTAGCATTCGGAGGCCTGTTTGTGATATCATTTACATTTTTATTAAGTTAAGATAAGCATTGCCATAAATCTCTTCATACCCATGATGCCTCTCTCAAACCTTTTGTTTAGCACATCATCGCAGTTTCACTGTGTAAGGAAAGAATTGTTCGTCGCTATTGTATGGTACGATACTCGAGGGATAGGCTTTTTTGTTTTGTATGTTCCTCGTGAAATAGAGCAGTATATGAGAGGATAAGCTTGTGATGGATTAATATTAATTAGAATGCTAACCCCCACTGAAAGATAACATGATTTTTGATATATTTATCAAAGAGGCAATTTGGATAATAGCCACACAGGAGAATAAGATACTGATAACTGAACTTAATGGACTATATAACCCTTATTGTTAGTCGCTTTTGTAATAAAGTGTCTGCCTTGATGTAGTTTATAAGGTGAGTATTAGGTAATTAAATGGATGTTTCCGTGACAGCCAAACGTCTCTATCATTTTTCCACATGTATTGTACTTTCTTCGGCTTCTTCTATTGGTTCACATCAGAACAAAAGGGACTTTGTCCATGTGCAAATCCAAGCCAAACATTAACACGGCCTTCTGATTATCAAGGTCTTTGCAAATCCATTTAGTTCTGCTATTTCCCTCAGTTCCAGTGCTGAACTGCAAGGAGAGTGAAACATGATTACTGGCACAGACACAGTCTCCCTAGTACACACAGCTTCATTTTCATAATATTCTCGTCAAACAACAACTCCATCCACCAAGGTTTTGTAAGTAAATTTTCTGATGGCCTGTGCACAATCCATATGAGTCTAGGTAGACACCATTACAGGCAATATAAATCTTCTTCTCTGCAGTAAAAGTTCATTTTACTCATTCTGTATTTTTTTTTATTGCATTTCATTAATACATGTTCTCATTTATCTGCTAATATTCTGTTCATGAGAAATAATGTATTATTTAATCCTGTGTCCCAGTCTAGAATATATAACTTCTCTTCTGAATTTATTGAATTTCATCATTTTAACTGAATTCTGAACATTATAATACTCTCTTGCTTTATTGCCCATCCCTATCTATCTTGTCATGATTTGTTGATAGCAGCTTTTATTATTGATTTGCCTTCACTTCTGCTATATGGGATTTTTAAAATATTACTGTCTTCTATTTTTAGTGCTGTTTTTGCTAGTTGGATTGATGCTTAATTTCCCTCTATTTCAACATGAGCAGGGTTCCAACAGAAATGTACATTCATTCCCATTTTTAAGTTTAGAAGGCTAGTCTACATATCTGTGATTTCTATTTGTTTTACTTGATTGGATGCTACACAATGATGCAGCAGAATCTGAACATGTTACCAGTTTCCTAGGCTTGATCTCTTATATCCATTGCAACCTCAAGGCAATATGTTCTGCATTATAGACAGATAAGGCATTGGGGATTCTTGTAATAAAGCTTGTTAAATTCTGGAATCGATAGCCATTAATATGTTTTTTTTTTAATCTGTCTGTAAAAATGGGCAAGTAACTGAAGTTTTATATTAATTTTTGTCTCTGGCTGATCAATTCATTTTAAGACAGTTTTGGCCACAAAGAGTTGTTCTTCAATGAAAATGTTTTTAAGGTTTGGTTCAGTGAAAAATTCAATGACTCGTCCATAAAACCAGCCACTTGTTTTGTTCGTGGAATAATCAGTATTTTTGGAAGAACTGGCTGACTTTATGACTCACTCTGTCATAAAGACATGCAGTCTGCTGGTGTATCATTGTAATTTTCAGAAATAGTGAGTGAATCCCCACCAAATTATAGGCATGTGCGCACTAGACAGTTTCATCTTTGTCCAGTGTCTGCACTATTTCTCTACATAAGTCATGGTCAATGAAAATCTCTTTTAAAAAAGACTAGTGAGTATCTACCCCCTCACATAAGTTTGATGTGTTATTGTTCTTTCTCTTCTGTTTCTTTCATGCCCAGGCCAGTGTTAGCACCAACTTGTGGATCAGCTTTGTGGACCAACTGATTATTGCAAAACAAGGTGCATTTTCGAGCTGATTGTACAGTGAAAAATCGACTAGAAAGGACCAGCGAAAAGAAAATCCATACAAGCAGAGTGATACAAACAGTGAAAAGTGCCATCCTGTCTTGTTACTCGTCACTCCGAAATGCCACTCAGCCAATCCAGTTGGAGGATCCAAACTAACGGTAAGGATTTTGAGTGACAAGAGGGTGAGTACATTTTGAGAATTTTAATTTTTACCCTTATAATTTCAACGGTAAAGAGTACAGGAATCTGTGTCTGAATGCAATTTGAATACAAAGCAAGAATGACTTTGGTGGTGCAGGGAAAAATTTGCATTAAATTCGCTTGACATTTCCTCAAACTGTATAAAAAATAATAATATAATAATTGTAAAGTTGTAAACAAAACATTATTAGAATACAAGAAAATGCTATTTCAGTCTTTCTACGTCAAAATTTCACACTTTATTCAACATGTAGCTTGCTATTTCTTTGTATTTATTTGTGAACTTTACAATGTTCTGTGTAAAAATAGTTTCTACACCAATTGTTTGTTTTTTTTTAGTGTAAGACCAAAGACCAAATGTCACATATCAATGCAGTTTGATATTTTGGTTACATTCAAACCTTAAGAAAAAAATTCTAGTTGAGACTGCAAGATCATTCACAGACTTTTTTTTTTTGGAGGACTCTCTTTTGTACTGTGCAGACCAGTGACATGTTTGTTCTGAGCTGAGAGAAATAGACTTTTGATGGAGCTCTATGATGTATGACTGAAAGAGAGTGGCGCCGCTCAATTCCATCTGGGTTTGCTGTGCATCCACATGGCCAGTCTTCGGGACCCTGCTTCTGTCAGTCAATGAACCCCTATCTCCCTTCAACACCTTCCAATCACAATAGCCCTGGGAGGCAAAGAAAGAGCACAGTCCAAACAACAGACCCAAACCTTTTCAGAAATACTTCAATCCCATCGGCCATGATTTCAGCAAAGCTGTTTCAATGAGCAGCTGTGATGTATTCCATAAGAAAAAAAAAAATGCACACACGAGGGAGACAAAACCAAGCTGCCATAGATATGATACATGTATTCATCAAAACCTCTCACAGCCTTAGAGTGCAATTAATCTGGGATTAGGTGGGACAAAACCTAGAGTCAAATCCCCTTCTCTCTTTAAGTGTCAGGACCCCATCATAACTGAAATTCCCAGCCTGTGGCTTTGAGAGGGAGGCTGTCGTGTTTTAATAGCTTTTGCTTGGTGGGTTATTCACACAGGTGCTTTGACTGATGTGTGACAAGAGTGATGAGAAGAGGGAGTCTGTCTTATATTGATCTGCCACCTTGTGTGACAGATCATGGAAGAGTGATGGCATATGTATGACTAGATGTTTTTCGAAATTTTGTGGCTTTGAGTGGTTCAGGTCATTTATTATATTCCGCACAAACATGGTCGAGACTCCGTTTTTTAACGTCAGCGTGAAGCTCATTTTATTTTTTGTAATCTGATATATATTTGAGCGAAATGGGATGTTCGCTGAGGGAAAAATATACAATGTCAGTTGATCAGATGACATTAATGACATCAGTTAAAAAGGAAAGTTGCTTCAAAACAAATAATATTCAGTAATATTATCAGTTTAACTGACGTCGGATGAGAACAAAATTGGAAACAAAGCTGGATAATGGCGCTAACGTTGCAACATCAACAACTATTGAACTAAACTGAATCAACATTTAAATGAATCACGCTGAATAATAGCACAATTGCTTTCTGTACAGATGGTTTACAGCTAAAATTGAAATAGTTTCATAATTGATGATTTTTAAAACATTAAAACTGTTATTTTCTGTTTATTAAATTTAAGCTGCTTTGAAACAATCTTTATTTACTGTGTAAAGTGCTATATAAACAAATGTGAAATTAGGACCGGCATTGTTTGGGAAACTTATATGAATAAACAGTAGTCATATAAAAAAAATTATCTATCTATCTATCTATCTATCTATCTATATATGAATCTATCTATCTATCTATAGAGAGAGAGAGAGAGAGAGAGAGAGAGAAAGATAGATAGATAGATAGATAGATAGATAGATAGATAGATAGATAGATAGATAGATAGATAGATATGAAAATACATTCTGATCTGAGAATATAATTTAAATTATATATCTATATTAAAAAATGATAATGTTTAAAAAATAATTAGGTTCACAGTCTGTGTAAAACATTTATTATATTAGGCCCAAAACATTATGAAGCTAATGTTCACATGTTTGTTTTCTGACTTTGTTGACTGTAAATTGTTTGTAGGATTCTGTGACATTTGTGCATTATTAATATCATGCAGGTTTGTGCTCAGTAATAAAGTACATTTTTAATACCGGAATATTTTATGTACATGTTTTTAAATTCTCTTTTAGACTGATTTAGATTTGAGTGTATAGCTGTTTTACTCATGTATGATATCTTATAAATTTTATTTACTTTGACAATTTTACTTATAGCTTATTTTACTTATATATATATTCTAGTTATATATTGTTTTATTTATTTATTTACTTCTTATGCAAATTCTCTTCCAGTATAGTTCATGAAGCAGTGAAGTGTATATCCAGCTTTAGCACGCCTCTTATTTGAGTGGCCCCTTTGAAATCAGACGCTAACTGTAAATTGTTCTAATGATGTGCACCCTCCCTCAGGTGTTTCTCTATTCTCACTCCTCACATCCGTTCTGATGGCCCTGTTTTTTCCCCCTCTCCTCCTTCTCTTCCTCTCATCTCCTCCTGTGTGCTTTTTGGTGTCAGCGGAGTGTGGGCTAACAGTGGAACAGGGTTTTTGATGTACAAAGAGCTATGTTTTCCGTTACAATAAAGATGGAGGAACACACCCACTCCTTTACGCACAAACATCAAACACACATCGGCAGATATAGGATAAGAGAGCGGTGGGCTCGAGACTGACAGCTGCGGATCAGAAGTGGGAGGTGTCAGAAAACATGAACGCATTCTGTTGCCTGTATCATCTGCATGGACATCTTTTCTCTCTTTATTCTTCAGCTGATGTCAGAATAGCTTTGAACTTCATAGGAGCGATTGCAGAATTACAGATGATTGGCCCCTGGTATTCAGAAATAATGTGCATTGTCTTTCTGCTGAATGTTAGCACTTAACGCGAGACTGATATGGGTCTTATTTAATTCATAAGTGGGCCAATAAATACTGAATTCATATGATAAAGCAGTACTTATAAAATGTTCATTCTGATTCATTCTGATCCGTGAAACTGCAGGCTTATCAGTGACTGTTTTTGTGGTTTATTTGACATGTTTTTATCAAACATTCAGATCTGTTAAAGCAGCCTATTTTCATTAGTTTTTGTTTGAATATACACTAAAATTAAAAATATGGATGTATTAACAGCATCTAAAACACTACTTATTTGGGGTTTGACGATTCGCTTATTTCATGCATATGCATTAATCTTGAAACATTAATTTTGAATCGTGAATTGTTTGTTTCGGGCAAGAATCAATTTAAAATGCTAAAAATTGAATGAATCGCAATTCGGTAAAGTATCATTCAGTATCATGTGTGAATTATTGGAGACATAGTGCAGCAAGAAACACCAAGGAAACACATGGAAAGAAATAAATCTTGAAATAAATGGAATAGAGAATACTTGTACAATTATATTTTACTGTTATATAGATATTTTTGAGCTCATAACACCATCCCTATCCTAAACCTAACTGCTTGAAAGTACAGAAAACATTAAATGCAGATGATTAATATGGCAGAAATCACCCAGAACAAAATGAAACCATTAATGTTAAATTAGATAAAAGTGTCAAAGGTCATGCTATTTAAATGAAATACAATTAAATCAACATATTAATTCCATTAATTTAAGATCATATTTTTACCCAAATGATTCCTTTATGTCTCTAAAGTTCATAAGTGTTTACATTTTAGATGCAGTCAATTTATTAGTACTGTACATGTCAGTTGCTATTATAATACATGAAAATGTGCTTTAAACCACTTCCTGAACACTCCTTCTGCCATTTATAAGACAAGTAGTCCAACCCAAAACATTGATTGAGACAATGTTGCACTATGTACTGTTTACTGAAGAATCAAGCAGCCAAATGGCTTTGGTTTGTGGTTGTGAATCTCAGATTGGCTACCTATGCTTTGGCGTAGAAATAACTAGACTACAGAGAGAGAGAGAGAGAGAGAGAGAGAGAGAGAGAGAGAGAGGGGGGGGGGGTCCTCCTTACTGTGGACCCCAGAGCTGAAAATAGCCCATGTGATGGGCCGATGACACCGGGTCTGGACGATGAGCGTAATTGACAGAATTCTAGTGTGATTACTGCTGAAGCTGTGGCTAATGAATGCTAAGCACCACTCGTTCCACCCTCCTCTGAGCACCCAGCGAGGCTTCCTGTCCTCCGGTCATACAGATTGACATGTTATGCAGGGGAGCAGCTCTTCTTCTTAATTCCCAGTGTTGTGTGGTCCGCTTTTGAGATCTATCTGAACCATCAAAACAACACTTTATTGTTCTCAACGTTGTCAAGGGGCTGCAGTTTATTCTTAAAAATGGCACACCCTTTTGAAAATACCAAGATCAAAACATTTTGTTCTCACATTTTGAGAGACCTGGTAAAAAAAGATTTTATTTACATAATTTGCTTTTGTTATATTTTATTTAATTTTCTGAATTGGGTAAAAGCAGCTAAATGTCATTCTGATGAATCATCCCAAAAACAGTAGATTCATACAGTAAGTTTCCAAATAGTGTTGTTATTGTTAACTAAAAGTAATGAAAATGTTTTTTGTTCATTGAAATAAAGTTGAAATAAAATATTTAAAAAAAATTGAATTATTAAAAATTAAAATAAATGTTGATTTTATCATTTTCACTAAAACTAACTATTGAAAATTGTTTTAGTTAACTGAAATGAAGCTGAAATAAAATATACGCTAAAACAACTTTAACTTAAAAGAAACTCAAAATTAGAAATGTTAATTTTTATATTTTAAATGTTTTAGTTACTACACTGTAAAAAAAAAAAAAAAAAGTTGAGCCAACTTAAAATTTTAAGGCAACCAGCTTCAGCAGATTTTTGAGTTCTCTCAACTAATTTTTGTAGGAGATTCTCAACTTTTTGTTGTATAAACTTAAAACAACAAGTTCAAAAATCTCAAAAATCTGCTGAAGCTGGTTGCCTTAAAATTTTAAGTTGGCTCAACTTTTTTTTTTTACAGTGTACAGTTAAAATAAAGTGTAAGACAAAAGTATAAAAAAAACTAAAATGTAAAAAAAAAAAAATAATGAAAAACTACGATAGTAAAAGCTGAAAATAATATTAATAGCGGAAAATAATATTAATAAATAATATTTAGGCTATAATAGTATATAAATAATACTAAAATAAAACTGTTTCCTTTTTTTTTTGGACACATCAGGAATGATACAATGATATTAATAGCCTTGCCCCAAACTTATGTCATTTGTTAAGTGTCAGACTTCTGGTTCTTACTGGTTCTTTCAGGAAATTCGTATTACCAAATTATTGATTTATAAATTGAGCTCAAGATTAAGGTCATCGCTGTGTCTGTGCAATAATGATGACAACAGAGCAATTCATAGTGCATTTTCAGGGCAGTTTCATCTTGGTTTTTTGACAGACCACTTCCTCCAAACAGCTGGTTCTGCTGAGACATGCTTTGACAGGTGCCTGGATCTGGACCTCACCAGTGTCAGCCCAGAGGCAATCATAACAAGGGGTTACTCAAAACCTTACACAAACAATCACTTCAGCCTGCTGATGTCCATGTCCACAGCTGGAAAACAATTCCAGTATTACTGCTGTGCTGGATAAACTGGATTACACCAAGGCTTTGTCTGCAAGAGATAATGCACCCATGCTATTGGAAAAATGACAATGATTATGTTCTTTCCTCCATATCTCCTTCTCTATATTGCATCTCTTGGCTTTTCATTTGACAAAAGAGGTCAAAGGTACACTACATTTACTGTACATGAACTAAAGCGGTACGAACATAGAAGCACTAATGTTAAGTACAAATCAAATTCAACAATTGGCCAGTCCTCACCAACAAATCCATGAGATTACATCCATGCTGACTCTTAATTTTCCATAAAACAACTGAAAACGTGTATGTATCTATAGTTCTTTTTTTTTTCTTGTGTGTATCTGTATATGGGTCATTCCTGGGATTCGGTAATATTTCAGTCCCCCAGTTTTTTTTAAAGTGGTGGTTCACCAAAATGAATTGTTAGAAGCTTTTCACAATACTTTGGTATGCCCATTATAATGAATACAAATAATTATTGCACTTTTATATTTTTTAGCATAAAATAATGTCTTAAATCTATCTTAAACCAAACATTTTGTCACATCCCTGAAGCACTTCACTGAGTTCATACTTAAATGAACAAAATGTGCATAGTGTCTGTGATTTTTGGCAAAAAATGTAAGCATTTATTCGTGTTGCTTTCTTGTGAAAAATGTTTTTCTTAAAAAAAAAAAAAAAAAAAAAAAGTTAAAGTTATGTCCCTCAGTCTAAACTCAACCCTGTCACACTAACCATTCTACACCCATAATTTAGACTCCACTCATGTGTGACATAATTTACCAGAAATGTCATCATTCAGATCTCTTTAATAGTGCTGCAGAAAATGGTTAGTAGTAGGCCTATCATACCTTTTATTCAGATTTTTGAGGGAAATTATAGTCAGGGTGTCAGGATTGCCACAGCAGTTTACTAGAGAGAGAAACCCAGATGCAGAATTATCAAGGGAGTGACGTTTGACAAGACTGGGATTAACAGGGCTGAAGTGAGAGTCCAGACAGTAGGAAAGGGCAGTCTGCTGGAGAACAGGAGGATGGCCAAAGTCAGACCTGGACAAAGCTTGGCTGGAGAACAAAGGAGATAGAGCAGCACCAGTCAATGAGATCACTGGAGATCAGGCAGCAGCTTGAGCAACCAGAGCTTGATACTTTGAGCTGTAATGAACCCAGTCCAGTCAGATAGCCAGGTCTTGAGAACAGCAGCCAGGGGGAATAAGGACATAGAACAGGAACAAACACAAGACAAGACCACAAGAGAGAACAAACAGCAGCAAAATAACACACTGACTGACTACACACTATAACTAGAAAGAAAAGAACAAAAATGCAACCTGCAGAGAGCAAATAAAAAAAAAATGAACCAAAAGGCAAATTCTAGAAATCAATAACTGGAATAAAAACTGGCTAAGCCAACATCCAAAAGAGTAACCAAACTAAAGGCTTGAGAAAACTAGAGCAAAAATAAAGACAAGAACTAGACTAGAGCAAAATAACAAAAGCAAAGAAAACCTAATAAACTTAAAGAGAACTAAATGCAAAGCTAGACTGACAAGGAGAGTAAAATATAACACAACTAATCTGACTAGACGACTAACAAAGAGTTATCTTGACACTAAGCGCTTACACAACAAACCAGCAGAGACATGAGGGAAAGGGGCACAATATGAAGGAGCAGAGCACATGAGGATCAGGTGGACACAATCAAGTAAACAAGGACTAGACTAGGACTAAACAATGGGTGGGTGGGTAACTGGAAACAAGGAGGCAGGGCAAGAGGAGCACATGGCCAACAAAAACAAAGACAAAGCCATGTGCTCAGACACAAGACCAACAAAGAAACATTGAACAGGGACAAGACAGACAAGACTGTCAGGGCAGGATCCTGACACAGGGAGGGTACTGTCAAGCTTAACAACTCAACCCTGTTACATAACATTGATTGATTATTTTTCAGTATTTTATTTTAATCCATAAGTATATACAGTGCACTTTAGGAGAAGTGGCCATTTTGAGTGAAAAAAATGCCCAAAATTGTATTTCTAATTTTTACGGATTTGTAAACTTATAATAGGGTTGAATAATTTACTTCATGTATTAATAATTTAAGGTAAAAAATGTAAAATAGTCATGGTTTCAGTAAATATATATACATACCAAAATCATGACAACTCATATTTTTGTTATAAATAATTTTTAATAATTGTTAAAAATAAATTTGATGTAACATGTCCACTTTAACTTTGCCAAGCATCATCAGAAATTACACCTACATTTGCAGCAGAAAGACAATGTTGGCCATGCAAATATGTTGACCCAGAAAAAAGGGGACAATATGAGAGAGAAAAACCCCAAAAAATTTAAATTGTACGCAGTGAATCCATTCTAATGTGTTACAGTCTTCAACCCCGTTGAATTACCATCTGACATGAATGAAACAATAAAATTGTGGTTTTAATTAAACTTCTAAATTAATAATATTTCTTTTACAAAAATAAAAAGACCATAGACACCTAATTGGCCTATTTTAAGCTTCAGTCCTATAAAAATGTGAAAATTATAATAAATGTTACATTTGTTATCATTAAATTGCTAAGAGGGACACATGAGCAGTAGGTAGATGTGTGTTTCATAACAAGATCTGTGTAAAATCCTTTATAAACCAATCCCATATTGTCTGTTACGGGGTTGAGAAAAAAAGGTGTCTAATTCTAAAAAAAATAAAAATAAATAAATAACAATAATAAAAGGTCTTTAATGCCTGAGGTGGGAAAATATTATATGATTATATGATTTGATATTTGCCTACTGATGTGGGGTATTTAGAAAATGAATCATATGTATTTGGAAAAAAAAAAAAAAAAGAAGAGCATATTCCAAGCTGAAATGTTACCAAATTCCAGATATAATCCGTGTGTGTGTGTGTGTGTGTGTGTTTGTGTGTGTATTTCCAATTTATATATTGTGTATATAAGATGGTGGATCAATGGTGTGTTTTTTCATTTCATACAGAGTATGAATTTCCTGGTGTTTTTGATGTTAGAAACATTGCTTAATTTGTGAAATAAGAAAATAAAGAATAAAAATCAACTCAAATGTGAACAAACTGAACCGGTCAAAGATTTTTTAAGTCAAAAAGTCAACATTCTTTGAGAATGACCCGAAAGGTCTTTATTGATATAGTATTTGTTTTCAGGGGAAAGAACTGATAAGGAAAATTCATTGCTGCCAGGATTATCCCTCCAAACCCAGCAGCTAGAAATTTCTTGCAAAGTGAACATTAGTTCTTCTGCATAAAGCATTCATTACTGAGCCCAAGCACCCTCTTTGCTCACCCCCTTATTTGTATCGTTTTCTGTCTGACAGTGCACACTCGAATGCGTCCTGGAGAGGATTTTTTTTCTGCAATTAAAATAATGTCACTCTTCAAGTAGACCCCGTCCCAGCATTAGCAGCCCTCCCTTGAACCATGAAATACCCATTTATTACAGAAACATAAATTAAATTCATCTTTCCTCACTCTCTCTCTCTTTTTGTTTCCATGAGTACACCTAAAAAGTGCTCAGCGTTGAACACTCGGTGAGCTTTACTGGTGTAGGGCTTGAGAGTCCAGCCAGGCATTTGATGGCAGTTTAATCATTATTACTGCTCCGATGTCGGGGGCTCTCTTGGGAGCAGGGATGAAGAACTCCTTGGGAAGATTTCGACGTAATGAGGCTGACAGTCATGGCAGGGGACCTGTAACTGATTGCTTAATGCATGCAGATGAAATGTTAATGGGAAAGCTGCATGTTGAGACACAGTGGTGGAGAGCTTTGCTTAAAACTGCTAACACCCTCCCAACACATTCCCCAACACCCAATGACAGCAACAGCAAGCAATTAGGGACATTACAGAATGTGTCAACACTTCTAGAAGCCTAGATCAGACAATCCACTTTAATTGTTCTTTGAGAACATTTTAAAACCATGATATGAAACACGTATAGACCAAACCGACAAATCTATTTGTTTTATGGTTGTTAATTGCCTACATATTTTTCCTTACCATCATGGTGGCAACTTTTCATTGACTTCTGTTGATTTATAATCTAATGTTTATTATAATTAACATTAACATTAGTTACATGTTTCTGATTAGAACACCAACTTGGAGCATCTTCTGAACAAAAGAATAAAAATATGGAAATTATATACTGATTTGAGTTGAAATTATTTCATAATATTACCAGTATGTTATGTTTAAATGGCTGTCAGGGAAGAAAAAAAAAACATAAATCCAAATTTTGGGCCACTTACATTTAACACCTTTTTTTGTTGTTGTTGCATGGAATGCATTATAATAGATTAAAAAAAAACTGGGATTTCTGAGGAGAAAGGTATGAACTGTGAGATAAAACATCACAATTACCTTTTTATTTATTTATTTATTTATTTATTTATTTATTTATATTTTTTTCAGAAAATAAAAAAGAATTGTAAGATGTAAACTAATATTTAAAAAAAAAAAAAAAGTCAGAATTATGAGATATAACTCAGAATTCCAAGAAAAAAAAAGTAAAAATTGTAAGATGTGAACTGAGATTTCTGAGGAAAACAAAAATGTCAAAATTTTGAAATAAAAACTCATTGCAAGAAAAAAGTGTTAAAATTGTGAGATGTAAACTGAGTTTTCTAAGGGAAAAATGTCAGAATTTTGAGAAATAAACTCATAAAAATGAAATAAACAAAAGAAAAAACATGAAAAAAAACAATGTGGGGGAAAACAATATAGTGAATTCACAATTGTGAGAAAAAAAAAGTAAGAACTGTGAGATATAAACCTGCAATTGTAAAATAAATAAATAAAAATCAGAATTGTGAGATTAAAAAAAAAAAAATCAGAATTGTGAGATAACCAAAAAATCGTATGTAATATTAATAAACACCAGTCCACTATATAGCATAACTGACCAGAAATTTGTGTAAATTATTATATAACCTAATGCTACTTTCTGTCTCCTGCTCGTAAACCTTACACTCAGATTTTTATATTTTTAGATTTTTATTAAGAAATTATTCAGTGTATTTTTTTTCCAAATAAGGAGGCTTTTAAAAGAAGCTTTTGTCAGATTCAGCTTATACTACTGGGGGCAAAATTTCCTCAAAGAATAGCTAGTGCAAGTAAACTCACACACACACACACACACACACACACACACACAGCCACACAGCCACACAACCCTTGAGTGCCAGAAGCAAAAAGCAGCTTTGAATAATAGATAAAATTATAGATAAAAGGTGTGACATTTCCCATGCCATTCTTCTCCAGTGTTAATAAAAGGCTCTAATAAGAAGGTGACCTTTTTGGAATAGATTTGTAAATGTCACAAACCAAGACCCTCTGTATGAAATTGGCACCTTAAACAGAGGCACTGAGAGGAAGGGAATGGGCTTTTTTTTTTGCCTCATAACAAAGGATGTCAGATGTGCTTCATTTACTGATATTCTAACATTCTAACACTTGAATCTGCAACCAAACATGATTAAAACACATCTTGTTTTACTGCTTTTATGGAAGTTCAGGTGTGAAGGTTCAGGTGCAGAGAAATGTTGAAATTTCAGGAAGAACACACTGTCTTTTTTTCTATATCAGTAAGTCCTACTTCAGTGATGAATATTTCAGTTGTGTTTTTATGGCCTTCATTGGTTATGAACAATTCAATGACTCATATTTCAGCTGGATATTTATGACTTGTAAAGACAAGGAAGGTCATGAGGTTTTTCCTGTCCATGAGGGCTAACATGAAGGCCAAAGAGGTATCTAGTGGAGAGGCTGTGATCTAGTGTGAAGTTTCAGACTCCATTCCTCCTTCAAGTTTTCATCATAGAATAATAATGCAGTATTTTCTCTGACCTTCCTTAAAGGTGAAGAGTGTAATTTCTGCACCACTATTAGGCTTCATGCCCATTCTAACTGAATATGATTTTTGAGCCAAGTGGATTATCTATAAAGATACTTTCCACACACACACACACACACGCACACACACACACACAAACACACACACACACACACACACACACACACACACACACAGTTAACCTTAATCTTTGAAAATTAAGTTGCATAATTATTGAATTGGTAAAAGAAATGTTCGGAAACGGTTTAAAATACTGTGGCAAAAATAATCCAATCTCAACTTATATTAGATATATATTGATATATATTATGTATGTACATTTTGGGAATGTATTATGTAGCTTTTGTTAATATTGGATTATCAAATTTAGTGAAAAAGTGACGTTCATCACTTAAATATGTATAAAGGGTATAGGCGTAATAAGCAAGGCTTCAGCCTTTTGGTAATTATGTTCATTTATTTTATTTTTGTGAAAAGTTGTCTGTGAGGACCAAAACCTTTTCTTTTTTTTTTTTCTTTTTTTTTATGATGATGATGATGATGATGATGATATTATATATCGAACTAGACATATATTAAACTGAAATAAATATTAATATATATTACACTTTTTTCAACGGTATACAATTTTAATATTATTATATATTACATTATTATATGTGTATATATAGTATATACACCCCCCCACACACATATACATATAATTCTGATATATATATATATATATATATATATATATATATATATAACGTGTGCCTATTAGATATTATATTTCACACACACACACACACACACACACACACACACACACACACACACACACACACGTCTGGTTTGCTATCCTTGTGGGGACTCTCCATAGGCGTAATGGTTTTTCTGCTGTACAGACCGTATTTTCTATTGCCCTACACCAACCCTACACCTAAATCTACCCCTTACAGGAAACTTTCTGCATTTTTAGATTTTCAAAAAACTTAATTCTGTGTGATTTATAAGCTTGTTTATGCGTGGGGACCTCAATTTAGGTCCCCACCGTGACACGAGTTCCCATGAGTCTGTGTGTATTCAGGTTTAAATCCCCACCAGGATATAAAAACAGGTACACACACACACACACACACACACACATCAAAGGTTTAAAAATTTTATATATTTTCTCCCTTTTCAACATCTTTCTTATAGGAGAAAGTACACACAAAAATACACTCTTCATCTTTAACGGAAAGTGAGGAAAAACTGTATACAAATCAAAAGTTATGGGTGCTCAGATGTCATAAAACTCCTCAGTGGCTGCATATGGTTTAAGACCCTCCCATCTCTTCATCTGCAGCCATAAAAACAGAGTTCATATCCACATGCTTCTTGGACCCATTTGGCTTTCAGTCTTCAGTATTAATTCAGTCAGTCTTCATTCAGGGTTCAAAGCTCTTCAGGCTGACTCGGCAGTGCAGGACAGCAGAGAGTATTATGGTGCACTCACTATGCATTTTACATGACTGGACACAGCATATCTTATTAGATGATGGCTCTTGTGTGAGAGAGATGAAATGTAGCCAGCGGGTTCTGAGCTTGTTTCTATCTGAGTATCAGATGAGGAGGATGTTTAGAACCTGTTGTCTGGGCTGCCATGAACTCGCTCTCCTTTGATTACTGCAAACAACATGAGCCTGGAGACTGTTTGTGTGAACATGGTTGGAATGGGACAGTTTCTGCTTTCTGATTTCTGTCTCTTCCTCCAAGTCTCCAAAACATCAAGGTCTTAGTTCTGTGTTTGTATGCAATCACCTTCCATTTATCACATAGGAAGGTGACATAATAAAGTAAAAATAATTTAAAAGTATAGTGTTTTAAAAGTTATAATAGATATTTTGAATAAATGCTGTTTTTTTGTACCTTTTAGTCTTTGAAGAATCCTCAGTATTTCACAAAAATATTAGGCAGCACTAGCATTGATAATAATAAGAAATGTTTCTTGAACAGCAAGTCAGCATATTAAAATGAACACTGAAGACTGAATAGCTGCTGAAGTTCAAAATATAATTTAAAATATATCAAAATAGAAAAAAGTTTTTGAAAAAGCAATAATATTTCAAAATATTACCGTTTTGAATGAATTTTTGATCAAATACTGTAAATGCAGCCTTGGTGAGCATGAGAAACTCTTTTCAAGGTGTCGTGTGGGAACAATAATAAGTGAACAAATCAAACCACTTGAAAATGAATAATTTAGTTGGACAAGATTAGCTCAAAAGAACTATTCCTTCATGAATCAGACTAATCTGGTTCTCGAGTTTACTTCACTGACTCTAATTGCAGTGGTTCTTGAGCTCAGCTCATTGGAGTGGAAAAAAATCAGTGAATAACAGCTTATGAAATAATATAACCATCTAAAATGTAAATGTACATCTGAAGCTCTTTCTGGTCCTGTTTAATTTATTATAATGTGTCCATAATGTGTTGTAATGTTTTGCTGTTCTCAAGTGTGTGTATTTGGAGGTCCATGTTTTTATGCAAGATGTACTTTGCTCTCAAGCAAGGTTGTTTTTGCGGAATCCTGCTCTTGAGTGAAGTGGACCCTGGGGCTCAAAATGATGAGAACAGAGTACCAAAAACACTACAACATACTTGTGTGCCCACAGACACACCTACGCAGAATTTTACTTACATGCATGCAAATACAGCCATTCTCTAATACGCACATACACACACAAGTGCTGTGTGTCTGATAAGACTCATTGTCACTAATGGGCAATAATATTTTATGCTATTTTAGTAGAAGCGCTCTCGGGACACATCCCTGAGCTGAGAGATTCACAAGATCCAAAAGAAAAGAGAAGGACGCCTTGAGTGTGTGTCCTTTTTAGACAGTTTATTAGTATCCTACTACCTTGATACTATGACATTTTCTTCATTGAGTTTGAGAGTAAGTGGGCGTCAGTGACTCAGTAAAAACATATGCTACCATGAACAGAGGTCACAGGTGACCTGCACAATCTTTCAAATTGGACACATGGCAATGGGAACGCTGTTAGATGTGTAAGCTTTCTGTTTATGTGTGTACTTCATCTATTTTCTTAACTTGTTTACTCCGCTTTTCTTTGTGTTTTTTTCTCCTTCTGCAGGTTACATCGTTACATCAGTAGATGGCGACAAGTGAATCACTTTCTGAGTAAATCACTGGAATCTTTTACTCAATCAATTTGTTCAAAAAGTTGATTCATTCAGGAACTAAACAACTGGCAGGCTGCATTCCAAACCACATACTTCCCTACAATATAGTAGGCAAAAAGCAGCAGGCGAGGGAATAAGTATGTTTGAATCTTCAGTATTCATAAAAGAGTAGGCGAGAATTAATAAGCAAGAGATTCGGACGTACGTATACTTAATTTGCGTTCTAATATGCCTACTGACCTACTATATAGTAGGAAAAAAGAGTATGTGAAGAAATTTGATTCATTCAGGAACTAAACAATTGACACTGAATCATTCTCTCAACCAATTCATTCAAAAACACTAAATCACTCAATAACAAAACATCATCACTATGTGCTGCAATGGTTGCCGTGGCTTTCAAACCATTTTTGTTAGCGGAGCAAAGACAACTGGTCACATTGTGTCTAAAATGAAAATTACTCAATTTTTTTCCATTTTATGTATTTGGCATATAGCCTATATTAATTTATTAGCCTACAAATCACATTATAATATGAACAATCAGTTAGAAATGATGCTTCCTTTCAATGCTAACCTCACTGAAATTTTTAAGTTCACTATAATAAATCAGTAATGAAGCAGCTCATTGAAGGGTTCGTCAAACTGATTCAAACCGGTAACTCGTCTTTTTGAACAATTTATTGAAATGTGTCATATGTATGTGATTCACTAAAATGATACTTGCGTTGGATTTTGCTGTGGTTGCATGCACTCTGTGAGAAAAGCTCCATAGAAAAACATTTCCTTGTATTATTTTGCGGTACACTGTATTTTCAGTGCATCACAGTTAATAAGAACTCACATTCACTCCTCGGGTCAAATCTGATTTATTTTGCCATGGTGCTGCCGCAGAATATTCATTGCTGCAGAAAAGCATTTTAGGAAACACTGCATTGTACTTCTGAACCTCATTTTCTTAATATTACAAACCTATTCTCCCCCTCAGTTTCACCAGTTCCAAGACCCTAAACATTTAGAGAATATTAACATATAATAAAAGTGGGTTGTAAAATCAAATGTGCCTTTTTTTCAATCTACAATTGATCTTTAATGTACACTATATATTGTAGGCTCATCATCTGCATGCATAAATATGATTTCTCCCATAAATATCCTGCTGAGGTTCGGGACAATTTCAAGACACAAACTACTCATAAGTAAATATGACAATCACCAACTGCATTTCTCTGTATGATGATACATTTTGCAAGGTCAGTGGTTGATGTTTATTTCCTCTCTTCGTTTCAGTCGAGGAGCCGGAGGTCTGTTGATGAGCATATGTGATTACATGAGGCTGGAGATGGAAGATGAAGTGTGAAAATGGAGCGACCTGTGGGAATCTCACAGCCTGCAAAAAATCAATATTGCTTTTCTTGAGATCCTCTTTCTCTCTGCATCTGCAAGGTATAGATTCCCATCTCCGCTATGCGTGGACTCTGCTATGTGTGCCTAGCGCTGATGAAATATCTATGATATTTACCATTGTTTGATCATATGTGTGAGGAAGACTGAACTACAGAGCTAAATGAACAACTCAAACCAGCTTCAGCATGACTAGCTGAGCCTAATGGCTGATGTCCAGTCAGTAATGAGTAGTTTCATTGAGTTCATTCTGAAACTGGCTTTACGATCGCCAGCCGGATGTGTTTTAATCAAAGCAGGAGCAAATCTTACACCAATACAATCTCACAACATCTTATTCTCCCATGCACCAGTAGGTATATGTCCGAGCATATTAGTCCAGTCAGGTAGAACAAAAATGACACAGAGAGCATTGCTCAGTCATGGGGTGTTGAGTGTGACTCATTACGCCACTGCTCGGTGCCTCCACATGCTCTGCCAATAAGGACCGACCCCCCCTGTATGTCCATGCCTGGATGGAGTAATTGGACCGGTGAGGTAAAATGGCCACACAGACTCCAGGAACAGAGAATTAACTGCATATTGACAGCGTTAAACTTGGCAGCCTCCCAGGGCTGAATGTTGATTTTTGAACTGCTGTTTTGCCAGAGTGAGAAACTAACAGAAAGACAAACCTTTATAACTTACGGAGCAGTAAACTCAGACAATAATAAGTGCAGTATTTTTGTCATCTGACAAGGTTAGAGAGTTCTTTGTATAAACATGCTGGCCAGTGAGAAACAGAGCTGTGTAAAAGGCTGATATGACTTAAAATAAAACAAGACCTTACATATAAAGAATGCATTTATGTATTTCTTTTAAACTGCTGCCAGCAAAGCAAGAATGAAAGGAACGCAGAGACTGCCAGCATTATCCTTGTTAGTGTCTGCAGATAGAATGTTTTACGAGACAAAGGATCCATACTCTGCTGGAGAAATTAATGACTTTCTTTGAAAAGAGGGTATCGGTGTTGTTATGGAAACCTCCTCTCAAGAGATGCTAATAAGCTCAAGCCAAAGCAAAAGAAGCAGTTTTGAATGTAGAAATAAAACTTGAGCCTGTCTTTAATGCACTGCGTTTGTAACAGGATGTTGCAGGACATGATTACTGCTGCTTGCTAAGGCAACAATCACAACTACTGTTCGTTTTCATTTTGGCTTACATCTTGTCCTGAACATGAACATTAATTATACCATGAATCTTGTGGCCTGTTGATAAGAGATACTAATTGATCAGACATGCTGGGCAATAGAAACAGATGACAAAAAGTCTCCTAAACCTGCTTACTTATCAGAACATCACAGATACTTTTCTCTGTGGCAACCAGATAAAAACCACCAGAACACCCAAGCAACAAAACAGTGACACTCAGCACAGCTTAGCAACTGCATAGCAACGCCTTGGCAAACACCCAAAACAGCAACCAGCAATGCATAGGGTCTGTAAAAATACATTTGTAGTGATAAAATGCATTCAGAAGGAGCGAGTTCTGTGATCCTATGAACTAGGAAATGCGTCTCTCACATGATCAGTCACGTTAAAAATTTATATTTAAGTCAGTAACAGGAAAATAATATTATTCATTTATTCAATTTTGCTAATAGGAGAATAACACATTTCAACTTTCTATGCACACCTTGGCAATAGAATTGCCATTGGCTAGTAATTTTTTTTTTTTTTACTCAGTTTACTCGCACAACTTTTTAAATATCTGCAAGTACACTCTCAACATCAGTCAGTCAAACATTATATGACATTATGATAAAGCATTATTTAATGATAGAACTTTAGTAATTAGAATTACAACTGGGTAACCATGTGTGAATGGATATTTGTCATTTTAACTGAACTTAGAACTGGTGGTGTGCTTAAGATACTGTTGGTCATTCAGTAAAAAAAGGGAAAAAATCCTAACCATAATACCGATACGATGATGATAATAATACTATGAATTCTACCCGTAATAACAATATAAAATCCACTAAGGATTAATGAGCTGCTGGGTTCATGAATATTAATCAAGTTTTCTGCTTTCGCTTGAACTGAAATCAACACAGGGACGATAATAGGTGAGCGCCAGCCAATGAGATTGCCATATGTGCATTAGTTCTGGCAGTATCTTATGGATGAATAGATAATAAAGTAAAATCTAAGAATTTATTAGCCAATGACTAATGTTAGACATCATTTAGCCGCCCAGAGTGAATATTTAGTCGCATATGCGAGTGATTTACTCGCATTGTAGAGGGTTGCATTTAATAATAAATGTAATAATATTAAGTAAATTATAACAGCAAAAAGTGTTATTGCTTAAATGGTTTTCATTTTATCTCTAAAAATGATGAATGTCATTAATAAAGAAAAAAAAATGGAACTAACCGGAAAAAGTTAACAGCTTCTTATACATGGTAAACATTTGACTTGGTTACTTGTTCAAATAGTAAAATGCTTGGTCAAACAAGCCCTAATTCATGTAAACGTAGTCTATATAATAAATATTTTAATATTGTAGCCAGTAATGGCCCATTTCTAACATTTACATGATTTTATTCTCTTCTTTTCATCTTAACGGCTCCTACTTGCTAGATGTACAGTAATACTGTAAACAATTTTCACTACTTCAGTAAATTTCCATATTTAAAAAGCATGCCTTCAAAGTGCATAAGTAACTGTATGGTGCTTGGCAGTGGTCAAAATGGACTTATAAAACAACATTTGAATTGACTCCTTCTTGTAAACTGAGAGATGTGGATTCAGGCGGCAATTAAATTACCACATAGCCTTGGTGTTTTTCACAGACTAGCCCTAGATTTGGACAGCAGTAAAATCACAGACTAGCCCCTGTAAATGTTGACCTTACCTTACATCCCCATAAGAAACAATTACTGTCCAAATAAGCCTTTGGATATTATTTTGAAGTCAAAAACTGTTATATACAATGTGACTGAAGTGGAAACTGTTGACCCTCAAAGATGGTGAATAGTGGAGCAGTAAACGCTATGATAATGGCAAGAGTCCCAGCCCGGTCTTGACTATGGGAAAATGGGTCTTATGCATATGCATGAGATTGGACCTCAGGTGAGGAGAGCTGTGACCCAATTGCAGACATCATCAGTAATGATGAAGTTCACATATGCAGAACCCACCTGAGAACCACTCAGAATGTGCATTTATAGTTTTTTACTGCAGTTATTGTGAAAAGGTGTCTATTTGACCCATCCGTAGCATTGTTGGTTCCCCCTATTATCTGTGTACTTGAACTTTTGCGCACGGACATGTTGTTAAGAGAATCATTTCCTGTAATCAGTGTGGGAAATTACATTCTAGCCAAGGGCTGTAGATGTTTGTTGGTTATGGCTGCTGTTTACATTTTGGTTTGAAATAGACACTATTTTTCTCATAACGTTGAAGCACATCACCCGTGGGTCTGCTGGCCCTGGGCTCTCAGGTATTAGAGGACAAATATCCAACATGCTGGCTCAGTGCAGAATGTCATGTCTCTCCTGTTTTCTTAGTATTGCAGAATACCTGTAACCTTTAACAGCTCCTGAGATGTCAACTCTATATGGTATGAACAACCCAGATTCCACTCCTGATAACAGCTCAGACAAAGGAAGAAAAGGAAAATATACCAGTGCTGTCTTACAAAATCAGATTGGATCTTCAGCAAAAAGACATGCATGGCTTAGCAATACAAATTAGTTCAATTGCACCTCCTAAAATGGTGCTTTTTTGAAGATTATGCTGAAAAACCCTGTTGCCATGAGACCTATGGTTATTCATGCGGTCTAAGTATTCAAGTTAATTACACACTAATTGGATGAAATTAATTGTGCTTACTATGCAATCTGAGCAAATGAATTGTAATTCTTTTTCTCTTTTGTTTTGTCAGAATAACTTGGGCGGGTACATTTAGACCTCTCAGCATTTTCAAGTAAAAACACCTTGCAGGGGCATTGAAGATCAGCATAAAATTAATTATCCAAATCATGGACCGTATGTTCATTAAACTGTGTTGCTTTAAAGAGTATAAATACTGCATTTGTCTTTGTTTAATTGTGTAAATGAAAATGCAAATTTAATCTTTTTGTAAGCATATGCAAAAAGCAAATTACATATATTTAAAATATATTTATATTTACATTCATATAATTAAATAATAATTGTAATTATTAATCGATTTAAATTATTAATGTGATATTTACAATATTTACATATTAAAATGCATATAAAATATTCATAACTTTTTATATATATTTAAAAATATATTTTTATGTATGTATATTTTAATTTAAATATAAAAACAATATATTTAAATTATAAATACATTTATATTATTGTATTATTTAAATTTATTTTAGATATTTATATAAAATATTTCTAACTTTTACTCTCTCTCACACACACACCCACCCACACACACACACACACACACACATATATATATATATATATATATTTACTAATATCATCTATAAGCACACGTTTTCGTAATGTTAAACTTAGTGTTAAAGTGTTAAACTTAAAAAAATATATCTATAAATGAACAAATAAGTGCTTTATATACCATGAAAGGTGGAATTCAAAAGCTATGCATGGCATGTATGTGTGCAAAATGCAAATAAAATAACATGAATTCATAAATAAAGTAAATAAGGTTAATTAGACAAATGCAATGCAAATTGGAAACATTCTCTCATTGCTTCTTAATGAGCAATATAACTGAGCGGCACCTTGAGCATTAGGATTGTCATCAGTTAACAGCTTTAATCACAATGAAAGCACAAAATGAGGAAATAACTGCAAAGCAACGTGTTTTATTGTGAGTGCCTGTAGTTATGGACATACACAGGTGTGTGCATGTATTTTTGTGAGTACAATTGTGCGTTCATCATCTGTCAGTTCCCCAACACCGCATGTGGAAGAGGGTGAATCGCAGATGTAGCAGACCAGTGGTCAGAATCATGCATCTGCAGCCCAAGGCTGATTGATGCGTCTTTAAATGAGCCCCAACAATAACTGAGTGTCTGTGTCAGCGCCTGCTTGCTTAAGCTTCTTTAGCCTTAAAACCAAGCATCCAAAAGCACACCTACTCAGACTGTAAGGGCTCAGATGGTGGCAGGTGCTTTTGTGCTCACAGTATCGACAAGCATTTTCTGAGCTATCCATCAACAGAAAAGAACGAAACCCCTGCTCTCACAACTACTCTCCTCACTTACATCATGAAGTGATATAATCTCAATGTAATGCATTATGTCTTTTCCAGCTGCGCTCCAAATTATTTATTTTGCAGGCTGTCAGTTCATTGCGTCATTCGGTTTTATCGCTGTTCTAGGTTAAAAGGGAAGTTAAAGATTAGTTCACCAGAAATGAAATTTCTGTCATCATTTGCCAACTCTAGTGTCATCCCATATAGCAAAAAAATGTTTGTTTGTTTTTCTAGCCAAAACATATTTACTGTATGTTGGAAACAGTGAAGCTTAATGACATATATTTGTTTCAACCTTCATAAACCAAAATATATTTCAGAATGTATTTCAAGGGCAAGAAAAAACATTTCCAGTCTTACAGTAGCCTACAGTTATGCAAATGTGAATTGAATGGGCTACTCAAAATAGATTTACAACAATTTATTTATAACAATTTAATAATGATTAATTTTTTTAATATATTGTAATTTTTTGGATCATTGTAACGTATGTTCCTTGCTGATTTTTGTTGAAATGTGTTATATATTCACGTGTTTTATAGACATATGTATTATCTTAGACTGAAATATGTGTAGGGCAAATATACATTTTGAATGTTTTTTTTTAAATACATACATACATACATAGGTAGAAAATATATTTGCATAAATATATTTTGAAACATTACAATTAATATTAATAATTAATTAGTAATTAATATTAATATATTTAAATATACAAAAATGGCAAAAATATTTTAGCAGATAAATATAGTAGTATGGTAAATAGATAAGTATAGTACATATTTTTCATATACTATTCTTTTTTATTTTTCTACTTTCATTTAACATAATTTTACATATTTTAGAAAAAATGACTTATTTCCATATTTAAAATGAAATAATATAGTACATTTAGTAGTATATTTAATTAATATATTTTTAAAAATTAATTTAAATAATTATTTTAATTATTATTAATATATTTTAAATATATTTGGGGAAATTTTATATGTATATATATATATATATATATATATATTTGTATTTAAACCTGTATGACTTTCTTTGTTCTGAGGAACACAAAAACAAACAAAAATAAATAAATTTTAAAAAACAATGGTGCTTGTTCTTTTCCATGCAATTACAGTGAATGAAGACAAAAGGACGAAGAAGAAAATCCTAAAAACTATTTCATAACTCATGTGCTATATTCCATCCAAGTGAAACAGATCATTACAACTATTCCTTTGAAAGTATTTTTATGTCATGTTTTTAACTTTTAATTTTTTATTTAACCCCATTCTTATTGTTCACATGGTGAAATGTCTCTTTAATTGTCTTTAACTGCAGTTAGGATTGGTTACCATCTGCTGAGCTTTGATGTTTGAATCTTGAGCGCTTCAGATGTCAGTGTTCAGAATTCAATGAAGAACCCAAGAGACAATGATGCAACGCAGAGGACAACTTAGAGGCAAGGATGTCTGCTTGATGTTTTCTCACTCTTTTGATTGCGAGTGTGTGTGCAGTCTTTTTAGCGCAGATGCAGTACTCATTTCTAAGCCAATGCAAGTGTGTGTTTGACTTGGTAATCATCAAGCAGTGCACCAGGGGAGTGTGTGTGCACAGATGACATGGCCTAGATTTCCTCCAAAACATCCCGGGGCAACCAGATGAGCAAATGAACCATGTGGCATCACCTCAAACAGCTGACCCACAACTCCAGCACGTCCTTCACATGTGGCACAATCGTCTCCATCTCTCTCTGCTGACCAAGATCTGACAGCTGATGTTTTCTTAGCATTTTGGGATTGCTGACTGTTTGGACCTTCCTTTGTTCACACATCAGTCACTGCATTTTTCAGGCGTCTGGATCACATTGTGCTGGTGTGCAAGTTGTCAGTCTGATTTTCACTCAGTGAATGTGCAATATGCATAAGAATATAGATGCACATTGAGCAGTGGAATAAAAAAAGTTACCAACTTCCCAACTTTCCTCAAACATCTCCCAAACTTTTAATAAAAGACAAACCAAAGACAATCTTTCTTTTCTGCCTGGGTGCTAAAAGTGAAATACGACTTGTATAAAATGCATTTTCTATTGTCATCCATTGCATCGTTTAAAAAAACGGCAGAAAATGGTCATAGGTTCCATTCCCATGCAGGGAACATATATACTGGCAAAAAGTATAGTTTGAATAACTAGTAGAAATACAGGTAGGTGGGTTTTTTTAAAGGATGCTTTCAGCTTTTTTTTTTTTTTTTTAAATCCCAATAAAGTGGTTTTTCATAACTATATATATATGAAGAGTTTATTTGGAAAAACATAATTTTCAAAAATCATCTTTTTTATTATGCTATCATGTTTTTATTGTGTTTTATTGTGTTAGTTAGCTAGTATTCTTCAGTAATTTTGTACCTAATCCAAATAACCCAACTGCAGTTTGATTGAAATTAATTGGAATGCACAATGAAAAAACTAGATTTTTGAAAATTGTTAAAAAACAGAGTTATCTGTATTTGCAAATGAACTCTTCATATGCAAATCAAACCAGAATTCCATTGTCTTATATTATCCATATATCATATTCTATTGCCCATATTCTCTTTAAAGGAACACTCCACTTTCAAATACCATTTTACAACTCCCAAACAGATGAGTTTTGTCAGTTTTTGAATCCATATCTTCTGGGTTCATGCAGACTTTTAGCTTAGCTTAGCATAGATCATTGAATCAGATTAAATTATTACATCAAAGGGATCAAAATGACTAAAGCATTACAATATTTTCCTATTTAAAGCTTGATTTCCTTGTAGTTACATCGCGGTACTAAGACCAAAGGAAAATAGCTAGGAACTATAATTCTCATTCTGGCGCACAATCAAGGAAATTTGCTGTCGCACATGGGTGTAGCAGGCTTATCGATATGACGCATTCCTGAAGCAGTCCCCAGCTATATCATAGGCTACTGAGCTGGGGACTACTTTCAGAGGCTGCGTCATATCATTGCCTGCTGCACCCATGGTACGGCAGCAAATTCCCTCTGATTATTACGCCGGAATGAGAGTATAGTCTAGCCACATTTAGCCTAGTGAAAACGTAACTCTTTATTTTCCAGTTATTCTAGAAGGCTATCAGTGTAACTACAGGAGAGTCAAGCTTTAAATAGGGGAAAATATTGTAACTTTTTGGTTTGGCTTTTTGATCGCTGATGCTAATGGTCTACTCGATTCAATGATTCATGCTAAGCTGTTAAAGTACGAATTTCGCCAGATTCGGGATCAATAATGGATTCAAAAACGGTAAAACTCATCTGTTTAACTCTAGGGGAGTTGTAAAATGAGCCTATTTCCAAAAAAAGTGGAGTGTTCCTTTAACTGATCAATTTAAACAGACCAGCTGGCACTTTTACAATTTACAAATAAGTACAAATATTTATTTAATTAAATTTTTTTGACTATTCATTACCATTTTTTACCATTATCTTACACAGATCCATTCAAAATTGTGGGATCAGTAATATTTTTATGTTTTTTAAAGAAGTAGCAGCGGTTTAAGGCTGCATTTCTTTGATCAAAAAACAAAATAAAGTAATTATCTGAAATATTATTGCAATTTAAAATAACAGTTTTCTATTTTTATATACTTTAAAACATAAATTATAAGCAAATCTGAGTAATGGCTGAGGAAAATTCAGGGCTGCGTCACAGAAATAAAGTATATTTTAAAGTATATTACAATAGTAAACCAATATTAGAAATTGCAATAATGTTTCACAATATATTTTCTGTATTTTTGATCAAATAAATACAGCCTTGATGAGCATAAGAGACTCCATTAATAAAATTACTGATCCCAGACTTTTGAATGGCAGTGTATATATTTTAAACATGCAGTACAGTAGACCTGTTGTAAGGGTTTTGGTTGGCTTGTTTATTTATATTGCTTCTCTAAAAATGTTTACCTGAAAAATGGCTCATACGTTTAATAGGGGGCCTCACTGCTACAAGGGGCCGCTGAGAGGATCGTGCCGTATGCTAGTTCTTACTTCAGTAGAGTGAGAACAGTGTTGCAGGCGTGTTACGTCACTTTTAGCACCCAGGCATAAAACTATTTATGGAGTTATGGACATATAGTTGTCTATTATTTTTCTTTTATTAAAAGAATATTTATTGAAATTAAGAGTTTTTTTTTGTTTTGTTTTTTTTGACAAAGCTGGTGGTCTTGTAAATGCCTTTTTAATTTCTAGAGACAATTCTTTCTAATTTTAGCTTTTAAAAATATTGAAACTAAGAGCCCATTCACACCAAGAACGAAAACTATAAAAATAACAATATTAGCGTCCGCACCAATGCACAATATCTTTCTGTTTTTTATAAGTGCTTTGCAGTTTTGTGCTCTGCCGCTTTAAATGCTTGAGCTCTTTAAAGCAGGATGGATTCTGATTTGCTATTAATTATTATTTTAGTTAATCAGCTGGAAAAATTGTTCTGAAAGAGAATATCATTCCACTGTACCATTATGGTTATAGTTGTGCTGTGGACTCTGCTATTCTTTTAAAACTCTTTATTGTTATCATTATATTTAACATCTTTGGTATGAATGGGCCTTAAAAGACAAATTTAAAAGTTGCAATGTAAACAAATAGATTTTCACACCATCTGGACTGCATAATGATAACGTTTAAATTCTGCATTGTGGTTTTGATATGCCAAGAGATCATTTGCATTTTGCTTACAAAAGACTAATTCAGCTCTTCCCCCTCATTCCCCAACAGTATGTACACATTTTATCAAAACAAATGCACTTTTCCAAGCATATCTGTGTTTTTTTTTCTCTTCCATTGGGTTGCTTTCATTGTTTCAGCCTTCTATGCAGTTTAATATCTGAGCAGTCCTGAAGTGTTCTCAGCTACAGCTGGGCTTTAATCAATACTAAATGCTGTTTCAAACTATCATTTATGTTAAGTTAAGAGGAATACTAAAAGTTATGAATAATTCAGGTGTTTTGACTCTAATGGCGAATTGGCTATAATCAGCACAGACACCGTTTTAACAGACTTTCCCCTTGATGAATAAAAGATGCGGGGCAGGGCTGAGACGCTGCTGGCTTATAGCTCCCTTGGACCTTGGTCTGTGTTTTGTGGTTGAAATGTGTTTTGGGCCCTGAGGATACTGAAGCTGGTGAAAAACATATCAGAGAGAGACATAAAGATGAAGACACACAGTGACCCTTAGCATGGCTGAATGAACGTGAGTTCAGAGAGCACACTTTCCTATTCATACCAATACAAACTCAACATATACACACGCAACTAGTCTTGACTCCTGTGACCGAGCATACTGAAGACATGCCAAAAAGTAGAATAATTCAAACTGGCAGGAATGTACAGCAAATATGATTTCTATTATTTACCCACCGTGTGTCACTTTACCCAGAGATTGCCCTTTCATAGCTTCAATGAGTTCTTATTTTTAAGTATTACATTTTTCTCAGATGTTTCTCCTAAAGTACCTTAATAAATAACATAAAACAGTACACAAGGGAGAACACACATCAACATGAAGTAAAGAGAAAGGGCCTCATTTATAAAGTGTGTATACGCTCAGATTTGATCTTAGAGTGTATGCTTAAATCCACGCCATCGCGTATATTTGTAAAAACTGCCTTTGACGTGGAAAGTGCTTAGTGTCACGTTAGGGTCTGAGCAGACGTAGGTAGGCCTACTTTTTGTTATCGGAGTACTGCAGGTTTTTGAGAATGTAAGCTGTTCTTACAGCTCGCTGTTCTAAATTAAAGTATTTGGATGATGACTGGTGATCTTTTATATGACATTTATTAGGAGTCGTTTACAAGGCAGAGAGCTGAAACCATTGCATGCAGTTGCGCACAAGTTCAAGATAATTTGCGATTCATACATTTCACATCTGAAAGAGTGGCGTATGTGCATTTTCTGTGAGTAGGTTTATTCTATGAATCACTATACGCATATTTGAGAGATGATCGTAAGATCAAATTTGGGATGGCTTCTGAGCAACATTTTATATGAGGCCCCAAGAATCTATCTAAATGTTAAAATTTTTTTTTAAATTTTCTAAACTTTTTAAAAAAAAAAATTATTTTATATTTTTAAAATTTAAAGTATTCTTTAAGGTCTTTAAATTGTAATAATATTTCATGTAAAGGAGCCTTTACTATAATTAAATAAGGCTGTAAATAAATACAGCGTCAGTGAGTATTAGAAACTTTTTTCAAATTATTTAATTCTAAATATACTACATAAAATTAATGATTTTGAAATTACACACACACACACACACACATATATATATATATATATATATATTTAATTATTTGCAAAAACAGATAACTCCGTTTTTTAACATTTTTTAAAAAACATGTTTTTTATTATGTTATCAAGTTTTTATTGTGTTTTATTGTGATATAAGCTGTATTTTTAAGTTATTTTTTAACCTAATAAAAATAACCCAACTGCAGTTTGATTGAGATTAACTGGAATGCACAATGAAAATTGTTAAAAACGGAGTTATCTGTTTTTGCAAATGAACCTTCATATATATATATATATATATATATATATATATATATATATATACATACATACACACACAATATATATATATATATTCTGCTGGACAGTAATGTATGTATAATGCGTGTGTGTGTGTGTGTGTGTGTGTGTGTGTAGGTATACACATATACATACATACATAGACTCATACATTACTGTCCAGGAGAAATGTCTGTGATCTATATTTAGAAATTCTCTCTGTAGGTTTCTTTAGGACTAACTGGTTGAGTCTCGTTTTCATTTGATCTGTTCCTCCAGCATTCACCCATGTGAATGTCCTGCAGCTATGTTAGTTTTCTCATAGCGACTCCCACCAACTTGTTTACCTTCCCTTAAATCCCCCTCGCAGTCTAACGTCACATCGGCTCCTCTGCATTTGCTTGATTTTGGCGGCGACTGTTAAACAAGGTTACATGAATACACATGAACTTGTGCGCATGCAGTCAGCGACTCGCCACCAGTGTAAATCTGGTCATGTTCTGCTAGTAGCTCTGTCCTTATTTCAGGAGATGTAAGCCCTGGGGATGATGCAGATTTTGCCTCAGTGTCATGCTGCAGTTGTGATTGGTGTACCGAGCCTCACGCAGCAGTGATCAAGAGCAGGGACCCCAGTGCCCCCGTCTCATTTTTTTCTCCTCTGAAAAGCGAGACTCACTTCACAGAGCCTCTAATTAGTGAGGATGAAAAGCTGCATTAGCAATGTTAATGAAGTTTGTGTTTGAAAGTGCATCCTGTGAAGGACTGCAGTCCTGTCTGAAGGGTTTTGCCTCACAGACCAGCCAAGAGCTGTGATTTTATTCAGACCAAACCGCATTTTCATGTTTACTAAAGAGGTGCAGGAGTCTGAGGTTTATTCAGATTTGGGAAAAAAAGAAATCCCATTTTTCAGAATGATAGACCTACATGTGGTGGATTTTTTTTTTGTGCTGAAAATAGTGTGCTGGGGTGAATTTCAAAAGGAAAATCAATGCCTATTTGAAATGCCTGTTTGCAGAACAAAACCCTGAAAGATTGAGTCATGTGTCTTTTGAACCTTTGCAATACAGCAAAAAGCTATTTTCATTCAAGTTTACCAATTATATATATATATATATATATATATATACATAAATCGAAAGATAATGTTTTTTAGACTTATATAGCTGATATAATCACTTTGCATTACACATCTGAGAACAAATGTAGTCAAGGTTAAAGCAACTGCAAAAATCACAACAAACAAACCTCGCTCAAAAAAAAAAAAAAAAAAAAAAAAAGACATGAACATCTGAACAACTGCCATCAGTGAATATTATGTGAATGATAGATCGGTAAGACTGACCAGTCAGTATTCCAGAAAGACGTGTAATAGGCTGATTCAAAAAATGAAATAAATCACAATTATTTGCATATGTCACATGAGAAAAAAAAAAAAAACTCAGATCATACTTGAAGGGGAAAAAAGTAAAATACAGAATAGACAATACAAAAAACAAAACAAAAAAACAACGGCTTTAAAAGTGAGCATATTGTTTATTTTCACATCTTTGAAGAAAAGGCTATCAATGACTTTCAGCATCCCTGTCTGGAAGGCCATTCACAAAGGACATGTTTAACACGTTAATTAATGAAACTAACATGTTACATTGGCAGCCCTTTGAAAATGGTACCTGTTGCTCTTCAAATTGAATCCAGTTGCTCTTTATTACGATCTTTTCAAATTCCTTGCACAGTTATAGGATCATCTCTTTCCTCTTTTCATTACCCTGAAGACTTTAGTTTGTCATGTTTTCAAATACTCTACTATGGTACAGGATGAGGAGCAGCAAAAAATCTTTTCTAATATATGACAGATTTTGGTCAAGGACATGTCTTGCTATTCTGTTCTGCTTTTGTTCATGCAGAGAAAGGAAATGTACTATCCAAGAGTGAGAAGATATTAAGAGGTCGTCCATAAAGCTGGCGCCTTTGTTTTCCATCTGTGATCAATGTACCAAGATTGTAGTCACACCATCCCAGTCCTTGTGCCGCAGATGTCATGGTTCGACTGTAATCCCATTTCTGAAAGAGGATTTCTCACCCATCAAATTACTGTTCCCCGGCATGCTTCCCCTCTGAATGCATCCAATCGGAAAGATCTCTCTGACCTGATGATAGAATATTGTGGCCTCTTCACTGTAGGAAGTTATGCATTTAGAAAGAGAATATGTCTTTTGGAAATACGACTGCAATCACGCTGAAGTAAATATTTTGTTCCACTCTGCAAGAAACAGGATTCAGGCGAAGAGGACCTTTCAGATGACATTTTCAAATGACTGCTGGTAATCTACATCTTTCAACCTTGAGCTTGGGAAAGGCCCTTTATAAATAAAACTTATTATTATTATTATTATTATTATAGATATGAAATTAAAACATATAACAGTGTCATTATTTCATGTGCTCTTATTTTGGCTATTTAAAAATTGTTTATATTATTGTCATTTTATTGTTTTTTTTTTTGTTTTTTTATTATACTTTGTCCAATTTATTATTTATTATACTTTATCCTTTATTCTAAAAAAAAGTTTCCACAAAAATATTGAGCAGCACTGTTTCAACATTGATAATAATAAGAACCATTATTAATATTTAAGCACCAATAATAATTGATAATAATCAAGCACCAAATCAACACATTAGAATGATTTCTGAAAGATCACGTCACGTGACACTAAGACTGGAGTAAATGCTACTGAAAATTCAGCTTTGCCATCACATAAATAAATTACATTTTAAAATATGTTCAAATAGAAAAAAACTTATTTTAAATTGTAAAAATATTTCACAATTTTACTATATTTTTGACCAAGAGAATGCAGCCTTGAACATAAGTGCATAAAAAAAATTTGGTGAATATAATCAATGTAGACTTACATTTTTGGAGTCCTGGCATACAGAGTATAATGTCTTGGACCAGTTAGCAACCACCCAGAAAACCCTTGTGTGTCGGCAAGTTTTGCCCAGACAAGCACCACACACATTTTCTTCAAAAAAATGCATAAAATCCATTCTATTTCTTCTTTTTTTTTTTTTTTTGAGCGAGGTATTGTACCCTCAGGAGCCATCTCTGTCAACAGAACAACTGCATCCAACCATAGAAAAGCCAAAGCCTGCCAGATGCACAACATATCAAAGGCTGACTAATTTAATCCCTAAACCTATTGTGTTTAGACTGGCAGCAGTCACACAAGGATTAGCATGTCATTGTTCCCCGATCTGTTCCATTATCTGCTTCTGTTGTTCTCATGCATAATCCATAATAAGCCAGGCTTTACATTAATTACCTTACAGCGATCTGTAGCCTCCTTAAATTAAATTTTACAAACAGAATCATGAACTTGATGCATTTTTTCTCAGTTATGAGTTTGTGTTTCTTCATTTCTTTTTTCATTTGGAAAACTGATGTTTATTCAAAGGTTCAAAATGAAGCAAATGATATTAATAGCCCATACTGCTCTGAATACTGACGTGATGTGTCTGATCGCTGCGTAATAGTGACTATTTAATGGTATCTTAATCCTGTAGCTCCTTCATCTATAAATCATAAAGGAGCAATATGATTTTTAGCTATTCCTCCTGAACTTGGCCCACTTTTTCAGTCTAGACTTGTGGGAGTTGTAGTAAGTCTTTTATGTTCTGGATATT
>JAFVLL020032182.1:0-12585 GCA_021397915.2 Tor tambroides | reverse complement strand
GCTGCCTGCCTGTTGCATGTAGCACCCCAACCCGTGCTGGAGGCATCTGTTGTGACAACAACATGCCGGGACACTTGTTCTAAGGGCACCCCGGTCCGTAGAAAAGCAAGGTCCATCCAGGGGCTGAAAGAGCGGCGACACTCCTGTGTGATTCTCACCCGGAGCGTACCGCGGCGCCATGCCCATCTCGGGACTCGGGAGCGTAACCAGTGCTGAAGTGGTCTCATATGAAGCAATCCGAGCGGCGTGACTGCAGCTGCGGATGCCATATGCCCCAGGAGCCTCTGAAATTGTTTCAGCAGAACCACCGTCCTGCCTCTGAAGGAACTCAGGCAGTTCAGCATGGACTGGGCACACTCGTTGGTGAGACGTGCCACCACACTCACCGAGTCTAACTCCATACTGAGAAAAGAGTTTCTCTGCACGGGGGAGAGCTTGCTCTTTTCCCAGTTGACCCGAAGCCCCAACTGGCTGAGGTGCCGGAGCACCAGGTCCCTGTGATCGCACAACTGTTCTCGCGCACGGGCCATGCTCGAGACAGTTGAGGATCCTGATGCCCACTTCCCGTAACGGGGCAAGGGCGCCCTCTGTGACTTATGTAAAGACACGAGGGGACAGGGAGAGCCCGAAGGGGAGGACCCTGTACTGCCATGCCCGACCCTCAAACGCAAACCGTAGGAACGGTCTGTGTCTAGGAAGGATTGAGACATGAAAGTAAGCATCCTTCACGTCGATCGCTGCAAACCAAACCCAGGGCTGGATGCATTTGATAATGCTCTTCTGCGTCAACATCTTGAACGGGAGCTTGTGCAGGGACCGATTCAAGACTCGCAGATCCAGGATTGGTCGAAGGCCACCGCCTTTCTTGGGTACGATGAAGCAAGGCTGTAAAACCCCTGCCTCATCTCGGCTGGAGGGACCGGCTCGATTGCATCCTTTGCCAGGAGGACAGCAATCTCCTCGCACAAGACAAGTGCGTCTCGGACTGCCACCAAAGTCTCGAGAGCGCCGCTGAGCTTGGGAGGTCTCCTGGCGAACTGAATCGCATAGCCCGCGAGCCTGAGAACCCAGAGGAAAAGGAAATTGCTCTTTCTTTGAGAATGTGGGTACCGCTGGCCCTTGAGCCAGCGGCGGAACAGAATGAATGATTCTCCCCCTGCCCTCCTTCGGGGGAAGGAGCGGCGCTGTCCTCGCCATCTCCTGAGATCGAGCAGCTTCCCACATCTCTGGGTTGCCCGTGTCAGGGCCGCTTTATCGCCTCCCTGGACGATATCGGGGCCAGCTGGAACACAGGGGGTGCCACGCTCCCGCGAGAGGCTCGACGCGCCGGCCTAGGTGATGATTCAGCACAGGGCGGAGCAGCTCTGGAGGACACGGGAGGGCGCCCACGGCGACGAGCAGACTGGGGCTTGCCCTGCGGCGGAGCGGTGGCAGATGGTGCGTCACGCCGGGGCAAGATGTGTTGGATGGCCTCGGTCTGCTTCTGTACTGCCGAGAACTGCTGGGCACAGTCCTCGACAGTGTCGCCGAACAGTCCAGCCTGGGAGACGAGAGCGTCGAGAAAGCGCACTTTGTCGACATTGCTCCTCTCAACAAGGCTGAGCCATAGATGGCGCTCTTGGACCACAAGTGTGAACATCGCCTTCCCGAGGGACTGCGTTGTGACTTCCATCGCCCGTAGGGCGAGGTCAGTCACCAAGCGCAGCTCCTGCGTCAACCTCGGGTTGGTACTACCCTCGTGCATTTAATGCCTTGGCTTGGTGTACTCGCAGGATAGCCGTGGCATGCAGGGCAGAGGCAGCATGGCCCGCAGCACTGTAGGCTTTGGCCGCGAGCGGCCGTCAGCCTACAGGCTTTAGACGGGGGACGAGGACGATTCCTCCAAGTGGCGGCGTTTTGCGAGCACAGGTGCACCGCAACCGCACTCTCCGCCTGGGGAATGTCGACGTCACCCGTAGCTGCCCTGCCATCGAGGGTAGCGAGGATGGGGGAGGCAGACGAGCCGCTTCTGGCCGTAAAAAGAGGCCGTCCACGACTTCATCAGCTCCTCGTGCACTTCCGGGAAGAAAGGAACCAGGGCAGGGTGTGGTCGCGAGCCACGGCCCATGCCGAGGAGCCAATCATCTCGCCGCGAGGGCTCGGGACTGGGAGGTGTGCACGCCTCCAGCCCGATCTCGCGGCGGCCCGGGAAAGCACGGCCGTCAACTCTGGGTCCGATTCGGCGGCGGCCGCAACACCCGAGGGGGGCAGCCCCGCCGAATCTTCATCCTCAGAGGACGATTGCCCATCCCCCGATGCTGCGATCGACATCTGATCCTCTATCGGCGCGCCGAATGAAACGCTGGGCACGCCGTGAGACGGCACAGCAGAATCATCGGGGAGCCGCACAGAACAGCTGCTGCGGGAGGAGCGAAAGGTCCGTGGGGACTGGCCCGGCGGAAAGCTCTCACTGATCCTCAGATCGCCCAGAGCACTAGCCGATGGTTCTCTGCTCGTGGCAGAGAAGCCAGCGCGGGTAGTGACAGAGGGAGCTCCTCCTATCCCCGTAAGGAGAGAGAGGCGCGATCGCAGCGCTGCCATGGTTACACGCTCAGAACGAACGCATAAACCATCCACGAACGCAGCTTCAGCGCGCTGGATGCCCAGACACTGAAGACAACGATCGTGGCTGTCGACGGAGGATAGGAAACGACCGCAACCAAGAGGATACGGCCGGAACGGCGTCTTTAAAAAGACGCGAACCGACCGCGATTTGCTCTTTTAGGAAATCTGCTCTTTTAGTTGAAGTGCCCAGGGGAATCGCTGCAGACAGGGACACCGCTGTTCGCACCGTGACGCCAACCAGAACAGCTTCCAGACAGAAGATGAATGGCTTTGTGGAGATCAACACGTTCATCCACTCGGCTCCGAAGCAAAAATCTGATGAGTGGATGCACCTGTCGCCTACTTATACCCGTGTGCACGGGGAGTGGCTCAGGTATGCAAAATCCACTAGCCAATATTCATTGGTGTTTTCTTTTAAAGTCAGAGATGATTGGGGCTCCCAAGTGAATCCCCTAATGTCGTCATGACATAACTCGTAGTGACCGACAGATAGGGAACTGTAATATTGTGAAATAGTTTCACAATGTAAAATAACTCTCTTCAATTTTAGTATATTTTAAAATGGAATTTATGGCAAAGCTGAAATCTCAATTACTCCAGTCTTCATTTTCACACGATCCTTCAGATATCACTTTAATATGCTGATTTGGTGCTCAAGAAACATTTCTTACTGTCAGTGTTAAAAACAGTTGTGCTGCTTAACCGTAATGCATTTTCAGGATTCTTTATGGATAGAAAGTTCAAAAGAACAGCATTTATTTGAAATACAGTTCTTTTATAACATTATAAATGTATTGACTGTCACTTTTGATCAATTGAATTCATCCTTGCAGAATAAAAAAAATATTTATTTATTAAAAATAAATAAATACTGGAAACAAATCAAATCTTACTGACCTCAAACCTTTGAATGGTAGTGTTCATTTGAAAGTTACATTGACCCTACAAGCAGTTCGGAAAATAAATGATCTTTTGTGACCTAAACAAAAATCCATTTGCATCACAAAATAGAGTACATATTTCTTCTGTAAAAACATCTGTCACCTGATTGAATAACTTGTGGGATAAATGCTATTAATAAGAACAGACACATCTGAGGCATCTGTGCTATCATAGAAAGACCAACAGATCATTTGAACCGGTCATGGTTATCAAAGAAAAAATTTACAACTTCATTTGTTAAGAAATATGTCTCATTGTAATATAACTGCAATAGGGTGATGTGTTCCTTGACAAAAATCAAAGATCATCCAAATTACATTTATTTCTTCAGAGAGCTTTGCTGCATAAGTTAGGGTGGCCGTTTGTTAGTGTTACAAATGATTTGTGAAATAATGCAACATTTCTGTAGAAGATGTGCCAAAACATTGTTGGAGTCCACCAATTGTTATTTGATCTCAAACCAATTTTGTTGAAAAAAGAACGTGTTTAGCAAAAAATACAATGACTTATTAAACTAAAGTTCAGCTGAACATTCTCTTTCATTCTCTTTTAAACTGTAATCAGTTTTTTTTAGTCTGTACATCATTAATGATTTTTTTAAATGGATTTGCAATCATAACCAATACATAAATACATCAGTATGGTACAACACATGCTTTTATTGGCCAGGCCAAAAAAAAACAAACTTTGTTTCATGCAATATGTAATGGTGCAATGGGTTCTTGCACTCAAAATCTGAACTGTCTGTCCAGGGGAGCTGTCACTGCAATAAATGTAATGTAAAAGGTTTGGAAAAAAGAACTATGACAGTCCTGACAGCTTGTAATGAAAAACATTTAACTAAAAAAAACATTTGTCAACATGCACTCAAAGAGTGTGTCGGCCATGGCAAGCAATCTTGTGTTTCTGATATTTGCTTAATCAAATACATCTCCATATTCTCTGAATAGTCTTCTGTTGCAGAATTTCAAAACATCTCTGACATCATTTCTTGCCTCATTGTTTACTTGCTAACAATTGGGCTCAGATTAGACTCGAGGATGATAGAGAAACTAGCCCAAAAATTATGATACAAGGCAAATTCTAGTAACAGTTAAATCCTTGCTTTCATATTATTGACATATAAGATTATGTCAGAGTAGGGAGGGAAAAACAGCCGTTCTCCCCTGAAGGAAACTTCAAGCACAACAACCCTCTCAGTACTCCATAAAAGCAATGGACTACAGCTTGTATCTGAAAAAGAAAGTGATTGAAGACCTTGCTTACTATCATGAGTCACTCAGCAGAATTTTCTGGAACACAAAGAGAACAAACCTCTAATGCACTCACTTAAACTGCTGCACTGTTTATAGGAAGATCATATCATTATTGTAATGTAATATACACTTTTTTGGCAATTTATTAATGTGCGAGATTTATGAGCACTGTAATAAAAACAATTGTATTTCAAATGAAGTACATTAATGTCTATAACTAGGATTAAAGCTCATTAAGCACTGTTGGGAGATCACCAAAATACATCCTCTGGAGTCTATATGCCGAAATTCATTAACACTAATATATTTCCTTTAAAAGATTCATGGTTCAGTGTAGTTGGCTCAGCCAAATGCTGTGATTAACTGTCTGTTTCATATTGAGTCCACATGTAATCCTTGATTTACTTTCTTACAGTTGAAGCTGATATCAGTGGTGGACCTCAATATCAGCTGTCATTTTGTGACCACCATGATGCAGTGCAGTGTTTTTCTCATCAGGATTTTAATGGCAAATGATTTATAAGATGACCTTAAACTTCCCATCATAGATGAATCTCACACAACCTAGCCTACAAAAAAATAATTAAAACCACGTGTGGGAATCTATAATCAAATGAAGAAATCTAAATATAGTGTGGTTTTTATAGGAATAAATGGTTATTTTGTGGCTTGGCAGTCTTGTGTTTTTGGCAAGATACAGATAATGGAGGTCTAACAGTGCTGAAAAGGATTTCACACATCAGATTTATTTACAGGACATTCCCTGTAAACTCAATGGCCCCGATTATAATCTGTTTAACACAGATGTACTGACCAAATGGAGAAACAGCATCTGTGCTACTTTCTTTTAAATACTGAATATTTGTAAAATTGTAAATTCCTGATCACACAGATTCCTGTTGAAATGAGTGAGGCATTCAATCATTTACTAAACTGATTCATTCAAAAACATTGGTTAACTTTACATTGGTTAACTTACTAACATTGGTTAGTATAATAAAAAAACTAATAAAATGACAAACATTACTCCAACTTTAACTAAAATTAAAATAGATAAATACAAATCAAACTACATTAGTTTCTCAGTAATTCCCCCCCCCCCCCCCCAGGCATCACGGATTCTCTCAAATACCTACAGATAAAAAAAATCTAAAGCTGACTGCCTCTGTTAGAAATCTTATAATGGGCTGTATTTGGATCTTCCATCAGGACAATAATCCAAAACAAACATCAAAATCAACACAAAAACGGGTCACTGAGCACAAAATGAAGCTTTTGCCATGGCTGTCCCAGTCCTCTGACCTGAACCCTATAGAAAATGAGTGAGGTGAACTAAAGAGGAGAGGCACCAACATGGAGCTGTGAATCTGAAGGATCTGGAGAGATTCTGCATGAAGAAATGGTCTCTAAACTCTTATCAGGTGTTCTCCAAACTCTTCAGGCATTACAGGAGAAAACTCAGGGCTGCTATCTTGGGAAAAGGACGTTGCAATAATTGGGTGCCAATAATTGTGGTCAATGTGATCTAGAGAAAGCATTTATTTCACAATGAGATTTTCCCCCCACTTTCAGTTGTTTTATGTGTGTGTGTGTGTGTGTGTATATATATATATATATATATATATGTGTGTGTGTGTGTGTGTGTGTGTGTGTGTGGTTGTACATACACATATGTAGTTGTTTTTTGGTGTTAGTGTTATGTTATAATCATTATTATACTCTTATACCTTGTGTTCTTTAATATTTTGAATTGTTTTTAGCTTTATTTTTTGTTTTTCATTTAAATGTTAAGTTTTGAAATTTTGTTGTATGCATTTGTCATTTTTATGTAATTTCTTTATTTTTAAAATGTGTATATGTAGTATTTATAAAGTTTTAGCTTTTAGTTTTGGATCTGTTTTAGTTGTTTTAATACTACAATTGATTGCTTCTCTTGTCCTCATTTGTAAGTCGCTTTGGATAAAAGCGTCTGCTAAATGACTAAATCTAAATCTAAATCTAACTCAGGGACTGGCCACATCTAAATATACTTTTCGACTATATATAATGGGCAAAAAAAAAAAAAAAATCAGCATGTGAAATAGTAGGCTATGCCTGAATGCAGAATTCATAATACAGAAAAAAAAAAACAGGCAAAAAGAGGACCTACTACTTTCGGCAAATTCTTTAGAAAGCCTTTCTTCAGAAAGTCTTTAATATCCCATGATGCCACCAGAGAGGATTTGTGAATGGCAGTGAAGCGTGGCAGTTGATGCTGGTAGGTCACAATGAAATGAATACATCCAGAAAACATTCAAAGGCTACAGTATATACATTCATAACAGAACTTTTTTAATGGCTACAAAGTACTTATTCATAGATTAACTACTCAGTTAACTCTACTACTCAGAGATTATGTGACTTCGAAAACAGTCGCTTTATGTCTTTATAAATGAGTCACTGAGTCATTTACTCAACCAATTTACTCAAAACACTGATTCATTCAGAAATGAAACAAGTGACGAGTGAGTCATTGAATCATATGTTGTGATCGAATGACTATAGATGTGTCTTATAGCTGCATCCTTTAAATGCTGCAGTCCAAGACCGAATTTGTCACAGTCCCAATTTGAAGGCTCCTATAAATGCGGCCTCAAAATGCATCCTTCATTTCCCAGGTCATGAAGGATACAGCAGATCCTTTACAACTCAGATTGACTGCACACAGGTGACCACAGGATTTGTTTTTATATGCACTTTTATATTGGGTTTTAACATAATCAAATGTCTAACATTTAAAAAAAAAACTGAATAAATAAATAATTAAAAATGATAGATTTTTGTATAGATTTTGTTTTTTTAATACTTTTTATTATGTGCATAAATAAACCAAGTTAAACATTTAAACGGATTGTGAACCCTGTTTTGTTTTCAGACCGTTGAATATAACTTTTAAAAAATCCAGTACAAACGTTACTGCCACTCGTCAACAGCAGCTGTCATGGTGGCAAGAGCAATTCTCCATGGGCTGTCCCATTTAACAATGCTTAATTTGGCCTTCACGGCCATTGAAAGGGTGTGGCTTTTGAAGTTTAAATCCTTTCGAGGATTCAGCCTCTGAATTGGGACACAGCTATTGTGTGATATCACTTACATACAGTATGTCAGAAGAAACATCTTCCTGGAATCAGCGCCCAACCGTTTCCTCCATCGGCCAACCTCGCTGTGATTCGATTTGATCATTCAGATTACAAAATTTGGCCATTATTGACATAATCTAGAAAGATACAATCTGAATCAGTCTGTATTAAATGTAAATCGGACTATTACCAGCATGTCAAAACAAACATCAAAACCCTGCAAACAAGCTAAAAATCATGAAATTACAAAATATTAAAAAAACAAAAAAATAAGTACATTAAAAAGACATTCGGGACCAACTGCCTCAGTCAAGTAATGAATGACCATGGATTGACCTTTGGGACAATCCCATCCTAAACCTTATGTTAAAAGCGAAGGGAAATTGGAACACAAACTGTATTTGGTGCTGTTCTGGCCAGAGCACTGCAGACTGGAAACCAAAGCACTTTAAATAAATGTGAATTATAGTGTGCAGTGTGGAATAACGCACAAACTAATGTTGAATATTGTGAAATGTCATGTTGCATCAAAGGGAATTTTAATGTGGTCTAGACCGAATGGAACAGGAGCTATATTTTTTGCAGTGATTAAAGTGATGGTGCACTGGGCTGGTCAGTTGTCTGGTTTAGACAGGAAGTGGCAATGGCCCGCATTTTCAGTGAAGGAGGAACATATGGACACTTGTTTTAAAGCTTACATTCATTACAACACCATATTTTCCTCAAAATTAGGACGTCTTTAGCACTGCTCCAGCAGCAAACATAAAAGCATTGTAAATTGCTTTGGATTAAAGCCAAATGCATAAATGTAAATGAATCTGTCTCCTGAGCCTTTCGATATCATACTGTAAGTATGAATTGCAATGAGAGCATAGTAACTGTATGTGTGTGCGTGTGTAACAATTCTTTCTGCATTCCAACATCTTTTTTCTTCCTCAATTCACATGTATGCCAGAAAAGAAAACAGCTTTCAGTACCATATATAGAATTACGCTACAAAAATAGAACTAACAGACGGCATTCACAAATATTCAAACTATTAATGCAGAAGATTATTACTTGGCGATATCATCATCCACCACTACAGCTGTTTATAGGAATGACACAATATGATGACATGCAAAACCTATAAAATGAAACTGTGACTAAAATGCACAGTTTTACTTGCATTTTAACTTTGCTTTTAAAAAAGCCTTGTTTTAACAATAACAGCTGACATAATGGCAAGAGCTCATGTTGTACTGGTTGAAATCATAGTTTGGAAAAAGAGATGATGTCATGCAACCATGTTTTTCAAGCTGATACAAGGGGTGCGATAAGGAGAAGCATATCCAATGCAATTTACAACTACACTTCCCAACCAGATTTCATTCTGTCTTTGTGTTGTGTATAATTATAGCAGCATTGTGCTGTTCTGTTGCACTTTCCATGCACATGATGAATAATTCGGCCAAATGGATACTGACCAACTTTACAGAGGAAGAGAGAATATTTTATATGTCCTGTTCTATCTGTATATATTCAGGCAGTACATGTTGCTCACTTACACAGCAAATCTTACTTTCACACCCAACAAAGTCCATGCCACCGGTACAGTATCAATTACATTGTTTTTGCAGGGGAAAAAAAAAGCACTTGCACTGTTTTTCTGATATTTGAGCACCCAATTTTTGATGTCTTGTCCTTGATGAGGAGTTACATATGAGCTTCGGTGGGTTGCTGGGGAAAATCCACTGCAATGTGGCATGTAAAATTGTCTTGGTGTGTCTTGATAAGACTATTTCATATTTCTTAACCTGTCTATTATGCAGTGGAAAATAAACACGTTTTAAATGCGTTTTCTGCAGAAATATTTCTTTAGGTACAAAGGTATGCATGCCCTTTTGTTATTCATATCTCCTACAAAGACTCGTTTTGATAGAGAGTGCACTGATGGCTTTATCTATAGGAATATAGTTTGGCTTTCCAATGCCCTCTGGGAAATACTGGCAGCCCTGGTTTTGTCTTTGTTCCATCTAAGTGCTTAGCATGTGTTATCGTTGGCTTGCTGTTCCGTTTCCCTCCCGTTTGAGGCCTGAGCTCTCTGCAGTGCCCCCAAACAAATACTGAGGGCCCAGCCTTTGTGAGAACCACCATGAACTTCTGCCTAGAGAGGCACGAAACAGGTCTTAAATGACCAGCTGTTGTGCTTTATTTTGTCAGGTGGCCATGAATATAAGAAAAATATTGCATTGGCTAACAGTGCTGCCAACTATTGGATAACCATGATGCAACCGAATTTGCTGCTGATGTGAACAATCGTCTAAGCCAATGCCATTTTGCAAGTGATTATAAATTATCATGTTTGGTTTATGATGCAAGGAATCATTCAACTGTTCTTCTGTAACCACACACACACACACACACACACACAAAAACTCCAGTTAGAACAAAATAGAGATATGACTAGTGGATAAAACAATGTTCTTATCCTAAAATAGACTTTTTTTTTTTTTTCTTGTTCTTAATTTAATTTATTCTCTGTTGCTTAACTGATCAACTTTATTTATAAGAATCTGTGCTCTGTTTTAGGAGTGGTTCTATGTATGTTTATTTAAACACAGCTGCTTTTTAGAGAAAAGGACACTGACATCATAACCATGTTTGCCCAAATGGAACCAGCGAGAGGCCTATTTCATGTCATATAATTTTTCAAAATGATTGGAACAGTCATTCGGACATGCAATAAACCAAATGTGTATTTAGAACCAATGGCTGCATCCAAAATGAGACATAAGAGAGGAAATCTGTATTTATAGATTTTCATACTTCATAAAAGAGATGTACTGTAACAAGACATTTAAAGTGTAGCGATTCCACGCACAATGGAAAATGTACTAAGCACACACTGACATCTTGTGGTGTGTTATGGTAAAATGTCCTGCTGGGTTCTAGGGGTTTTATTTTGAATGGGGTTTTTATTTTTTGTTTTGCATTTTACTAATTTATTTCGTTTGTTTATTCGTTTGTTTATGTGGTACAAGTGCGTTTTTGTATATCTATTATTTTCTGGTGCTGAAAACCAATAAACAAACCTGAGGGAAAAATGCCCTGAAGCAAGCTGTTACTTTTCGTATGGGCCATAAAGCATTTTTTTTTTTAGCAATAAAATAACTGAATCACGTCACTCACATTAATAAATGTAATGTTGTAGATTCACATATTAATAGTCTATTATAACTGTCTTGTTTTGTTTTTTTTTTGTCAGATATATTCCATATTATGAATGTCACACTGAATCTTGACTGCATTCTTACCGAACTCTAGATTAAATAATTTAGCCTTTGAACAAGGACACTGCATACAGAGGATTGAGAGCGTAGTAGATGATGGATAGACACCAGGGGTCACTACTGGCATTCATTTTTTCTCAAATACTTTGTAAGATTTATTTCATACTCATTCGCAACACCTGTTACTAATAATAATTCAAAATGTTAGCAATAGGAGGCGTCAGAAAATACAACAGCATTCTATTAGGTAAACATCTGATTAAGTTAAATCAAAAGTTAATATTTGGTCACACTAGTTTGGGGACCAGTTGTCACTAACTATTAACTAAAACTTTGCCTCAATAAACTCTTAATTTGGTGCTTATGAATAGTTAGTAAGGTAGTAGTTAATTTTAGGGGTTGGGTTAAAGGATCTAAAATATGGTCATGCAGAATAAGTCATTAATATGTGTTTTATAAGTACTATGCTAGTAATAAGCATGCTAATAAGCAACTAGTTGCTTAACAAATTAAAAGTTATGTATTACCAGAAAAGGTATGTTACCAAAAATGTATATTTTCAAATTGAATATTATTATTGACAAGTATACTGACACGTATCACCCAAGTCTATTAACTCAGCTTGGCTTTACTTAAGTAACTTACCACAGCAGAAGGCTATGTACTTCTGCATTTGTTTTAGCATTGTTGTAAAATACTGTCCACATGGATCAGTGTTTCTATTCTGAGGACTGATGACGTTCTTTGTCACCTTTTGCATGGCACAAGTTCATTCATCTTTCAGCAAGTCAGTGTCTGACATCATCTGAGTGTTCAGTCTATACAGAAACTGCAATCTGCAGGGCAACATACTGCTGAAATGTGTGTTCAGATGGTGCACATGGGTCTTGGCAGTTCTGTAGCCTGTAAATGACTTTGATGCTGCCGAGAAATGATACATTTTCAGGATCTATTTTTAGTTATAAGAACAAAGTGGCCAATCATTACCACTACTAAAGCTGTAATAAATCCAGCCGGGACAAACGTGGCCACATCTGATCATGAGAGTGGTCGGCTATTTTGTTGTGACAACATTACCTCTGTTTTCTTTACTAGTTACAATGATGTGGCACAAGTTATGGCCAAGGTAAGCTGCATAATTATAGACTTAATTGTGAACTAAACTGGTCTGACTGTTGGAGGGAGAATTTAGAGACAATAAAAGTCTATGCCAGATCCATAAATCTCAAGGTCCTTTGGCAGCCCATTTTGTCACAACAAAATTTATTATGAAATTTGCTCAACATAGCTGTCAACAATGTGATATCAGAGCTTTGCTACATAAGCTACTAGGATATGTTTGACTGCTCTGTTTACAATGTTTCTATCTATCTATCTATCTATCTATCTATC
>JAFVLL020032178.1:0-13960 GCA_021397915.2 Tor tambroides | reverse complement strand
TGGCGGCGGCGCGGGATTCCCTCACGCACCCTTCCTGGACCCACGAGGACACCAGTGTGCATGCACGGGGAAGAGACCGGTCTCCCGAGGAGAGGCGCTCTCGGCATATAAACGGCGGCGGTGATGAGGACCTATTCAACTCAGGTGCGCCTCATCACACGCCGCCAGACCGGACTAGTTTTAGCGCCCCTCCTCTCACACGCCCACTCCCGTCGGGAGCCTGGTGAAGGGCGGCGAATAAGGGACGGGGTGGTGATGATATGAAAGGGGGGAGGCAGCCGACTCGTCACAATATATATATATATATATATCAATTTATGTTTATTAACAAAGTAAAAATGTTGTTTTATTTAAATAAGTCTATATATCATTTTTATTAAATTTTCAGTTTACTTATTTTAGTACTTCAACTAAACGAAAATGAAAAATAATAAATAGCTTATAAATAATAAACTAATAAATAGCTTAAATAAAATAGTTTTTTATAGATATTTTATGTAAGTCAATGTGTGTTTTATTTCAAGTAATGATTATTTCTTTCAGTGATATAACCCTAAAATAGGCCTGTCAACTAAAGGGAGAAAACACATCATATATTAGTTGACGTTCATCCAGTCACACTTTACGCTATATTTGATCTGTCATTTGATAATATGTGTAATGCAAACACAATATTTCCATGTTCTTGTGAAGAGAAAGATACTGTGACCCTTGAGATCGGTATAGTCACAAACAGACACATTCAGTACAGATCTTGATATGTGGCTTTATTCTGCTCATTTTCATCCTCGAATGTGTCATGAACACAACTGGAACTGCTATTGTGAGTTATTTATGGTTATTTGATTTGGAGGAGCACGGCGATTGATCAAAGTATGATTTGATTATGTTTTGTTTGCTTTTTATTGTGGCGGCGCGGGCGGAGAATCGACCCTCAGAAAACTGCGTTTGTGAGCGCCGAGATTCGCATTAAACATCCTGTGAAATTCACCGTGTCAACATAGTTCTTCAAAATCCAATAAAATATGTCAGCACTGTTTTCATGAACCCAATAAAATGTAATTTTGAGGAGAGGAGATGTGTGTGTGTTCTTTCAGGTCCTCTCCTGCTCTCTTCCTCCAGGGTTATTACTCTCATGTTTTCCTAATTAATAACACGACTGACCGCTTCACTGTAGGAGTTGGTGACTTTAAACAGCTGTTGGTTTATGTGATGAACTTATGCTTGTGTGTGTTTGTTTTGTGTAAATGCAAAAGTGCTTTAAATGATTCTGCTTTAGCGTTATATACTGTTAAAGACGTGGTGTGTAATGAACAGATTCAGTGTTGAAGACTCACTGCTGCTGCTATATACAGTAATACAACTTTACAGGGTTAGAAAGTACCATGTTTTTACCATATGACACATTCACTGGACCATGGTACCACCAAAGTACTGTTTTTTTTTTTTTTTTAAAGGGACTGCATGACCTTATTGGGTGTACTGTCACTTTAAAATGTGAACAACAGTGAAGTTAGTCATTGAATAAGTTACTAGTTCTAGTAGTAGTAGTAGTGGCTTCTGTGAATATCTGTTAAACTGTAATTGATTTCTGTGATCAAAGCTGAATTTTCAGCATCATTACTCCAGTCTTCAGTGTCCGAAGCTACAAGCTATGAGAATACTTTTTGTCCGCAAAGAAAACAAAAATAACGACTTTAAAAAAAGCGGACAAAAAGTACTCTTGTAGCTTCATAAAATTACGGTTGAACCACTGATGGCAGATGGACTATTTTGATGATGTCTTTCATACTTTTCTGGGCCTTGACAGTGTTATTTACTGGGCAGTCAATGGGACAGTCACAAGCTTCCCGGTTTTCATCCAAAATATCTTAAATTGTGTTCCGAAGACGAATGAAGCTTTTACGGGTTTGGAGCGACATGGGGGTAAGTGATTAATGACAAAATTGTCATTTTGGGGTAGAGTAACCCTTTAAAGTAATAATGCACATTATAATGTCAGTATTTTTCATGCACGCAGGAGGTTTGTTTGCACTGATGCTCCTGTGTTTGTCTTTCAGCGCTGGTCACTCGAGGAGCTCCTGAGCAGGTCTGCTGGAGTCTGTGAGTTCAGAGAGTGTTTCTCCCCATCAGTCACAGCGGGTGGCAGGTTCGTAGCTGAAGGTGTGTCATTAGACCCCTGCTGACCGCCTCCTGGTCCGGCCCTACTCACATTCGTCTTCATTAAAGAGCTGTTGACTGGGTCTCTCTGAGCAGATGGTCATTAATGTGGCCACCTCATCCACAGGGAGTCTACCTGAGGACGGACGTCACTTCTGAAGACGCGGGGACTCTGGAGGAACGCACCTCTCTGAATCACTTCCCAGACCAGTTTATAAATGGCTGCCGGTGGGTGGCAAAGCTACATGACAATAGGCCTGATGAAGCCATAAACACTTATGCAAATGCCACGTGCAGCTACTTTAGTGACGTCATCAGGTCTAATAACTCACCAATCACTACTGTTTTGAAACCAGACTTTAGCAGTGTGCAGTGAATGTAAAAAAACACTATGGCAAGCCAGATTAACATTTAATCCTTAAAACATAATAGTGCTAAAAAATAGCTACTAGTATCAATTCCATTTGGTATTAGTACTTATTAGCTACTAGTGCTTATTCTTTAGCTGCTAGTACTTTTTAAGATACTAGTACTTATTAATTAGATACTAGTACTTATTCATTAGCTGCTAGTATTTTTTAAGATACAAGTACTTATTAATTAGATACTGGAACTTATTCATTAGGTACTAGTGCTTATTCTTTAGCTGCTAGTATTTTTTTAAGATACTAGTACTTACTAATTAGATACTAGAACTTATTCATTAGCTACTAGTGCTTATTCTTTAGCTGCTAGTATTTTTTAAGGTACTTGTACTTATTACTTAGATACTAGTACTTATTCATTGGCTGCTAGTATTTTTTAAGATACTAGTACTTATTAATTAGATACCGGAACTTATTCATTAGGTGCTAGTGCTTATTCTTTAGCTGCTAGTGTTTTTTTAAGATACTACTACTTATTAATTAGATACTAGAACTTATTCATTAGCTACTGGTGCTTATTCTTTAGCTGCTAGTATTTTTTAAGATACTAGAACTTATTAATTAGATACTAGTACTTATTCATTAGCTGCTAGTATTTTTTTTAAGATACTAGTACTTATTCATTAGATACTAGAACTTATTCATTAGCTACTAGTGCATATTCTTTACCTGCTAGTATTTTTTTAAAGATACTAGTACTTATTCATTAGGTACAAGTGCTTATTCTTTTGCTGCTAGTATTTTTTAAATATACTATTACTAATTAATTAGATACTAGAACTTATTCAGTAGCTACTAGTGCTTATTCCTCAGTTGCTAGTATTTTCTTTTAAAGATTCTAGTACTTATTCATTAGTTACTAGTACTTATTCTTTAGCTGCTAGTATTTTTTAAGATACTAGTACTTATTAATTAGATACTAGAACTTATTCATTAGCTACTAGTGCTTATTCTTCAGCTGCTAGTATTTTTTTAAGATTACTAATACTTATTCATTAGATATTAAATCTTATTAATTAGCTGCTAGTGCTTATTCTTTAGCTGCTACTATTTTTTTAAGATACTAGTACTAATCAGTTAGATACTAGTACCTATTTCAATAATGACTAGTAACTATACCACTGTTACTAGTAACACATTTCAGATTTTTGCCACTAACTTTTATTTAGATTGGTCATTCAGATATCAACTATTCAGTTCTGACTAGTATATATTCCAGTAGTGAATAATATCTTTTTAATTAGTACTAGTAAGTATTCATTAAACACTAGTCCTTATTTATTCAGTTAAATACTATTGCTTTTCTTTAGATGCTAGTACTTGTTTAATAAATACTAGAAGTTACTCATAAGGCACTAGTACTTATTGTTTAGACACTAGTATTTTTTATAATTGTTACTAGTAGTTATTCTTATCTTACTAGTCACAATGGATTTTTACTCGTCTTTTGTTATGACTTGTCAGAATGATAAAAAAAAATCTTTGGAGTAAGTACTAGTATCTATTTAATAAGTACTAGTATTTAATAAATGCTAGTATCTTAAAATAAGTACTAGTATGTAATAAATAAGTACTAGTGTGTAATAAATAAGTACTAGTATCTTTAAAAAGGTACTAGTGCCTAACGAATAAGCACTAGTAGCTAATGAATAAGTATTAGTACTTAATGGAAAAGATACTAGTAGCTAAAAAGTAGTAACAGCATAAAAATAGATGTTAATATATTATAAGGATTAAATGTTAAAATGGCTTGCCATAAAAACACAACAAATGACGTCAATGGATTTTCTTTATCAACTCTTTCACATTCAGTTCAGACTGTAAGCTCACAGTCACATAAAACATCATTTCTTTGTCCTGTTGGTGTTTTTTATGCTGTTCTGTCCTTCAGAAGCATTTATTCCAGACATTCAAGAACAGTTAATGCTTCTTAGTTATTTGCTTCCAGTATTTTTTGAAATAAGGAATCATTTCTTCTTCCCAACCTAATCAAACATGACATTTATGATTCCTAGCATTAAAGACATTCATGAACCACTCATTGTTCTTATAATATCATGAAAATCATTTGCTTCCAGTAATTTTATAATATAAACCAGTTCTTCTTCCCAAACTCATCAAATCATGTCTGTTTCTTAAAACATAAACTGGTGGGTCGTGACCCAAAGAGGGGATGATAAATGATTTTAGTACTAGTATTACTTTAGTGTTCATCTCCACTAGATGATCAGAGTAACATGTGGGTCTCGAAGCAAAAACAGTCTCACCAGCTCTAATGTGAACAATATTTGCTTCCACTATTTTTAACATAAGAAATCAGTTCTTCTTCCCAACCTAATCAAACATGACGTTTCTGATTCTTATAGGAGTGCTTCTCAACTAACCAAAAACAGGTTGATAAATGATTTAGTTACTTGTATTACTTTTGAATAAAGGAAAACCACTTACTGAAGCAAAACCAAGCTTTAAAGCATCAATCCGTGTTCGGTTCGGCTGTCACATTTGGTTTAAGCTTTAGCTGAGACTGTAAGAAAGAAATTATGAAACACAACAGAGGAGCATGTGAAATATTTACAAGTCTGATACACAGAGTCACTAAATTCAGTTGTTGGATGCAAATGCAGCAAACAGGTCCATTTAGGAGACCCTGATGAATATGTGAAGCCATTTCAAGGTTCCCTGTCTGCCAAAAGTAAACCTGAACATGGCTAATGAAGGATCCTGGCCGTGATCCCTGAAGGTCTGAGTGTCTCGGAGAACATTAGCTGTCTGCATTCTGCACCTGTTCTCCCATCTTATCTTTTCTTTATAAACTCCCAGTCTCTGCGGCTCTGCCCTGTCCTGTCCTGCAGGGGTCAGAGGTCAGGCAGGTGTTCAGGGCAGCAGCTAAATTAAGAAAAGATGAGGCGCCCGAGGCCATGTCACTTCACTTCACAACATTCATCTCCTCATCTGAGAACGATACTACAGGAGCAACAGCCAGTGCATGATTATAATGCTAAACAACACTGATTATTCATTTAAAGCTTAGTTATCATCTTAGAGGAAAGATGCTTTGCTCAAAAATGCTCTATGTTGTCATACAGCCTATTTTTCTGAACCTTTTGAGAAGCAGGAGACCATTTAAAGTCTCCATTTAATCTGGTTAAGAGACATTTCAGATATTAAAGAAATCTCATTTGTGATTATAATCTCCTGTATAAGCAAGTAAATTATAATCAATGCAGTGGCATGTTTATTGCGTGCAGCATTCATTTGCATAAGGGTCATTGTGGGCGGGGCTTCAAGGTCACACCCAATCAGATTGAAATGTTCAGCACCCCAAAGGAGTTATTAACATATTCATTTTATTTTTAATTTAAGAGATTAGTTTTTGCTAAAGCAGTCATATATCAAAACTGATAATTAAGAAAATATTTGAAAAATAATTTAAATATCCAATATAGATAAGAAATAAATAAAGAAATAGATTTTAAATAAATAAATAAACATTTTATTGAATTTTCACAGCAAAATCTGGTGGTATTTCAAGTCATCTGATGCACACTGATGGATGAATCAGAAGATTTAACTCCCAAGTTACAGTTTAAAGCTTTGTGGAGGAAGATCTACACAAATGCAGTAAACAGTCTTAAGATTCAATTTTTCAAAATTGAGATTTACATTAATAAATAAGCTTTCCACTGATGTATGGTTTGTTATGAAAGGACAATATTTGGCTGAGATACAACTATTTGAAAATCTGGAATCTGAGGGTGCAAAAAAATCTAAATATTGAGAAAATCACCTTTAAAGTTGTTCAAATGAAGTTCTTAGCAATGCATATTACTAATCAAAAATTAAGTTTTGATATATTTACAGTAGGAAATTGACAAAATATCTTCATGGAACATGATCTTTACTTAATATCCTAATGATTTTTGGCATAAAAGAAAAATCAATAATTTTGACCCATACAATGTATTTTTGGCTATTGCTACAAATATACCTGTGCTACTTAAGACTGCTTTTGTGCTCCAGGGTCACATATGAACCTTAAAAGCCTTAACAAAACACACATGCAAACTTTTAGTGATGAAGTCTTGATGAATATACTGTACAGGAATCCATTCAGCGTCTAAAGATGAGACTAATTATCATCGCTCATCACAGTAACAGCTGCACCTCTGTGAGAGTCGTGTGTTATTTTATCCACGTCTTTATGAAGTCATAAAGCCTTCGAGAGGAAGTTGCTATCAGTTCTCCGTCTTAATCGTCTCCTCTGATCGTCTGCATTAGATGGAGTGAGTGTGAGGGTCTGACGCAGCTTGTTAAGGCTCTGAGAGGCCTGATGTATTTCCTCATCGGCCGTCATTCTGTCGCTCTAATGGACAGATCTCACTTCTCAGACTGCCGTTGAGAGGATGAGACAGATCCGAGTCAGAGTTCATCGGGACGGATGATTTTCCTGCAGGGACAAATCTGCTAACAACTGTAAGGTCTTGACATCATAGTGTGGCTAATGAACTCGTGTCTGCTGAGTTTAACAATGAGATGGCAAACATCAGCCATGACTTTACGTGAATGAACTTTCACATTCAATTCATGTTGTTGCCCTGCCATGACAGTAGATGATCTGAAAGAGAAAAGACTGAAGAAAAAGATTGTTTACTGTAATATTGAGAATTTGCATTGCAAATGAAATTGAATTCTGACACATTTCAGTTTGCATGCAATGCATGAAATCACACTCACTGCAAAAAAATAAAGATTTTTTTACCTAGTGTTTTTGTCTTGTTTTCCAGTACATATATTTCAGTCATGTTTTTGTAACTTTGTTGTGTGTTTTTTATGTGTCTATATAGTTTTGATTAATTTTTCGTTTTTTTTAACACATCAAGTTAAAGTAAATTAAAATAAGAAATGTTGCTTCGCAAACTAGCTGGAATAATGTTTTTCATATTTTATATTTTATTATATTTCAGTTAATGTTCATTTTATTTCAAGTAACTATTTTTATGGCTTGAGAAGCAAAATAGCATAAGATGTTAAGTGTTGTTTTCTGAAAAATGTATCTAAATTAAGTGAGTTAATGGGTAAGAGAAATAATCTTGTTTTCCCTTTGACTTAAGTTTATTTTTCTGACCCCATTTCTTATTTTTAGCATAAACTCACATCATTTTGATACATTTTTCACAAAACTATACTTAATATTTTTAGTTATTTTGCTTGTATCTTGATTTATGATTTGTACTGTCAAACAAGACAAACTACTGAGGAAGAGAATATTTCTTTCAGTGTTTTTGTTCATGAATATGTGTCAGATACAACACTCAGTTGTCACTCTAATGGTAGATTTAATTATTTTATTTGATGTGAATGCAAACAAGGCTGTGATTGATAGACGTGCAGTTTTGTTTTAGTCTGATTTATGAGTTTTTATCCATAGATTTAAAATAAGTGTTTTGTTGCCTCAGTGATCAACATCAGTGTATATTACAGTAGAACCCACTGTACTTCTGCTCTTCAGACTCATTTTCATTCACATCCATCTGCCCTGACAGACGTCCATACTGCGTTTGACGTTCCTGACGTTCCGGTCAATCAATCCAAGCATCCCAGAGCTCATGACATTGAGAAGAAATGCCAGGTAAAATAAGTGAATTTCTATTTAAATAATGTGACGTCTCCTGAATTTTAATATACCGAGCTACCGGTTGCAATTCAGAAATGTCATTAAATCTAGTTTGAGTTCCTTCTGTCACTCATCCCATGGCTCCGCCCCCTTCCCGCCCCCAATCCAAAAACATGCATTTATTCTAATGCGTTCCGGGTGACTTTGTATCCCGAAGCGAAAATGTGAGTATTCCGGTGAAACTCCAAAGGCAATCAGATTTTCTGTCTGGGTAAGCAGAGGCGGGTAGCTCGGGGTCGTCCGCGGAGGTTGTTCCTCCTCCACAGGCGTTTTACATGAACCCTGAGGCTTACTTGTGTAATTAACTTTTTTTCCCTTATCAGTCCACAGTGGATTGTTTCCTCGTATCCGTGCGAGCGCTCGATTCCCCAGCGGAGCCCTGCATACTGTAATGACTTCTGTTCTCCTCCTCTCATGTGCTAAACGCCTCCTGCTCCAGATGATGATTAGAGAAGGCAGTCATCAGGGAATATATATATATATATATATATACACACTACTGGTCAAAAGTTGAAAGAAAGGAATACTTTTATTGATCAAGGATGCATTGAATCAATCAAAAAGTGACAGTAAAGACATTTATAATGTTACAAAAGATTCTATTTAAAATTTTTGAACTTTCTATTCATCTGTGAATCCTGAAAAATAAAATGTATCACAGTTTCCACAAAAATATTGTGCAGCACAACTGTTTTCAACATTGCTAATAATCAGAAATGTTTCTTGAGCAGCAAATCAGCATATTAGAATGATTTCTGAAGATCATGTGACACTGAAGACTGGAGTAATGATGCTGAAAATTCAGATTTGATCACAGAAATAAATTATATTTTAACATACATTTACAAAGAAAACAGCTGTTTTAAATTGCAATAATATTTTGCAATTTGTACTGTATTTTTGATCAAATAAATGCAGCCTTGGTGAGCAGAAGAGACTTCTTTCAAAAATATTTAAAACTATTCCTGACCCAAATAGAGCTATGAACAAACGTTCTACCAGTAACATTAATACGTTGTTCAAACGTTATGTGGTTTTTAATAATGATGTTCTCAAAACATTATTTGTACATCATTCATGGAATATTTTTTCTGGAATTGTTTCATTTCATTAATGCCCATTGTATTTAAATGTTGCTACTTGTTTGAGAACTTTCAGAGAACATTAAAAAGTAACGTTCACACAATGCGTGTGATAAAATGGAATGTTCCTTTAATGTTTTTTCTAACAATTACAAACAAAGATGCATTTTTTTTCAAAAGTGACATTCACATAATGTTTGCAAAATGATAAAAAAGAATGTTTTCTCTAACATTCACAATTTTAAAATTCACAATTCACATTTTAAAAACTTGACATTTTGAACATTCGGAGAGCATTTAGAAATAACATTTTCATAACTTAATGAATGTTCTTATATTTTAATAGCTGAGGACTCTCATCTGACTGTTAATGATCGGATCCTGTGTGAATGTGAATGATTTTGCCGTTCTAAAGGCGATCTGTGCCGTGTCTTTATTGTGCTGCTGTAGATAAACTAATGTCACAACAGCTGAAAGTGCAGACCGGGGTAAAACTGAAGCGCTTCTGAGCGTCTGTGTGAAATGATAACATTGATTAAAGCTGAGAACAAGGAGCTTGTGCTGAGACATCAGATGAGTTCCTCTTCAGCTTTTCTCTGAGATCTGCTGTAATGAGCGTAACTCACATCTGTGCGTCGACCTTCCCTGTCAGCGAGCGAGTAGTTAGTCTGATGGAGGTGTTGGTTAGCAGCTCTCCTCCGGGACCGAGGTTTAATTACCGTAATCTTGCGTTGGAGAGGAACGCTGCTCTCCTCGTCTTCATCTGTGTCGTAATGATCTGCTTTTGAAGTCATGATTACAGGATCCCATGCGCTCGTAATCAAAGTTTAATTCCATTATGCAATAATAAAAATCCTGAAACCATTATGCATAATAATTTTAGAAATGTGTGCTTGTTCATGGTGGGTTCAATGTTGGTGAAGATACTTGGAAACTGTTTCTTCACAAACTGAAGCTGCAAACTTTCCTTTGAAACAAAAGTTAACTACGCAAGACACGAACAAAGAGTCGTTACACTGCAAAAAATGCTTTTTCCTAACCCTAACCCTATTTTTGTCTTGTTTCCAGTACAAATATATAACCATTACTAAATCAAGATACATTTATTTGAGAAGCAAAAGTACTGAAGATACAAAGTCTTGTTTACTGAGAAATTGATCAAAATGAAGTGAGTTTATGCTTAAAACAAGAACAAATATCTGTCAGTGGGATCAGAAAATACACTAGTTTTCCCTTTGAATGACATTTATTTTAAACTTCATTTCATTTTAAAGATTTTTTTTTTTTTATTTCAGAAAAGAAGACTTAATGTAAAGTCATTCATTTCGCTTCTCAAGTAATTGCATCTTGGTTTAAGAATTTTTAGATATTTTAATGGAGAACAAGACAAAAATACTAACATTTTGTATCTTTTTAAAGTGATAGTTCATCCAGAACTATGATAGAACTATGATATTTTCTGTTATTAAAGTCATACAGGTTTGTAAATGATGACAGAATGATCATTTTTAGATGAACTGTCACTTTAAAACAGGATTATCTTTAATAACTATTAAAGATTTTATATTTTAACCAGTAAAACTACTAATGAAGAGCAGCATTTTACCGAAACACACAATTCTCAAATTTTGAATCATTAACCATTTGAACAAACTGATTCACTAAAATGAATCAGATTTCTCAAAGATTCATTTGACAGGCAGAACTTGTTGGTGGTTTGTAGATGACAAAAAACTTTATCTTTATCTAGTTGAACAGATCCCATATGGCAAAAAAAATTAAAATATATTTTTAAACATATTTCAAAATATACAAAAATGGATAGCAAAAATATTTGCTAAAATATGTTTACATATATTTTCTACCAACATATTTTTGGCCATTTTTTTGTATAGTTTTGAAAATACATTTAAAAAAATATAAATATATTTTTTAAAAGCATTATCAATTCAAAATATATTAATTGGTTTATTTAGCATATATTTAAAATATATTTTGGCTATAATTTTATTTAGATATTTAGATTTTTATTTATTTAGCTCTTATAAAATCACATTTATTTAGTGATTTATACAATACAGATTATTTCTATAAACAATAATACAAAAACCTTGCAAATTAAAGCAGCTAGATCTACAGAAGGCAACAGTGTCATTAATCAGAGCAGTTCAAGTTTTGTTCTCATCTGATAGTGTCAGTGCCGTCAAATCAATGATATTACTAAATAATAACTGTATTTTAAACCCCAGCAGAGCAAGCCAAAGCCGACAGCCGGCCTTGTTTTATTATACAACAGAAGCACTTTGTTTGGAGCGTTCAGATTTTGATGGTGTAGAAGAGCGTGTCCTTTCTCCTGAAGTGTGTCTGAGCTGGAGGTTGTGCTTGAATGAGCACAGTCTCTTAAATGAGGCTGATGCTCTCTGTTGATTCGCACCCTCAGGACGCATGTGCTTCTGATGTAGGCCACGTTCTTCTGTCCTTGGCTGAAGTTCTGGACGTCTCTGTGGAGTCTCAGATGCAGAATGAAGGCGTGTGATTGGTTGGTTGCAGTTGATGGGAGAAGCCATCGACCTGATGATGGACAGCTGCTCGATCCACTGTTACTGGCATATTTTGGCTGCAGGTTAATTGTGGAAGTCTGTCATAGAGCGCCTCATCAGACGAGAACATGAATGGACTTCAGCAGAGTCTCAGTTTTTAGGGTTGTAGCCACCATAGACACTGAAGAGGACAAATCACCCAATAATTAGAAATGGCCCAACATTTTCTTGATTGCTACACTTCATTACACACCACTCTGTTTGTTGTTAAGATAACAAAAAGTTCTAAAAGTTATATTTTTGGGCTGGTCTAACTGCACTCATCATCAATGTCAAAACATTTGAGATGGCCAATCAGATCAAAGAAGGCGGGGCTTTACTTTAATCAAGGATGAATTCCAGCGCTTGTTTTAATGGTCAAAGAGTGTGAGGTTAGAGGTAAGTAGCTAAACATTTAATATCTGAAAATGGTTGTTATGATAAAAATGTTAAATGACCAACATCCAGTGAAGCAAACTTCTCAACATTTTTGTGGCATGACATTTTGAATTGAAATAAACATTAGCGGAGCTGTTTTGTGTGTGTGTGTGTGTGTGTGTGTGTGTACACACAGAGAGAGAGAGTTTATATAATTTACAGATAGTACAAATTCTATTTCTTTTTACTCTTTTTTCATTCTTTTTCCTTATTGCTTTTAACATCACCAAAGATACATAGATAGATAGATAGATAGATTGATAGATAGAGCAATAGAAGCATGGATAGAGTGGCAAAATGACAGATGAAGTGATGAAATGTAGAGCGACATAATAATAGAGTGACAGATAGACAGCAATAGATAGAATGACAGAACGATAGATAAAGCAATGAAACAGTGGAGCGACAGCAATAGACAGAGCGACATGTAGATAGAGCAATAGAGCAATGGATAAAGTGACATTGACAGATAGATAGAGTAACAGAATGCTAGATAAAGTGCTAGAAAAAACGACAAAGTGACAGAGAAAGAGCCCCAGAACGACAGATAAAAAATGTAATGTTTTTATTGAGAAGAACCATTTTGGGTTCCTCATAGAACCTTTCAGTAGAACCATTTTTTTCGTAGTGTGAAGAACATTTTAATAGTCTAAAGAACTTTTTCCACTATAAAGAACCTTTTTTATTCCATGGAACCATCAATGCCAATAAAGAACCTTATTTATTATTGTTATTTTCAAAACTGATCTCTGAAAGGTTCTTTGAGGAACCCAGAATAGTTCTTCTACAGCATGTGGAAACCGATTTAGAACCTTCATTTTTAAGACTTTAAATGTCTTTGAAAACACAACATTTTCTCTGTATTCTTAAAAATAAAGGTTCTTTATGGCAACTGATGGTTCTATGAAGAACTCATCTTTCCATTGCACAAAAATGTCTTTATAGTGGAAAGGGGATTTTGAAAATGTTCTTCACACTAAGAAGAAATGCTTCTTTTAGGAACTGTTAACTGAAGGGTTCGTGTGGGAACCAGAAATGGTTCTTCTTCTGCAAAAACCCCCTTTTGGAACCTTTATTTTAAAAAGTAGGATTTGGGAAGGACAGCCACATTTTCCGGTGCTGCTGCATGTGAATGCATGTCAAACTTTATGGACTCCTTTGACATGCTTTTTCTCAGAGCGCTCCAAGCTCCAAATCAATCACGCCGGACGAGATCAAGACGGTCAGAGCTGTTGATAAGTCATGTTTTGATGGAACTAATGAATCCGTTTCGTTTCCATCAACGTCTCTTAAGGCATCCGTCTACAATGCGCCATTGTTTCTCAGACCCTTTTAATCTAATTGGACATTAAACTGCTGTCGTTACTCGGGTTATTTATGGTGTGTTTGAGCTTGCCTTTACCTTTTCATCACTGCAAACATTTCTACATCAGCAACCTAATTAAATAGAATGTATCAAACGAGAGGGCTGATGCACGGCCAAACGTGTCATTCAATAAATCTCCCTTATGATGCTTCCACACGACGCATCATTTATGTTGTTTATAGGCCTCAGGAAAAGGTGGCAGAGGACGCGGCCGTGATGGATGCTGGAGGAGGTTC
>JAFVLL020032176.1:0-13027 GCA_021397915.2 Tor tambroides | reverse complement strand
AAGTACATAGTATATAGAATTGTTATTATTATTAAAGTACCTGCATTACAATTAATGATTCTGAAATAAATATCTTCTGCTCATCAAGGCTGAATGTTTTTGATTAAAATAAAGTTAAAAAACAGCAATATTGTGAAGTATAATCACGAATTTTAAAAAAAAGTTTTCAATTTTAATATATTATAAAATGTAATGTTATTCCTGTGATGCAAAGCAGAATTTTCTTCATCATTACTCCAGTTTTCAGTGTCGCATGATCTTATAGAAATTATTACAATTTATTTGACTCTGAAGAAACATTTCTGATTATTATCAATGTTGAAAACAATTTTGCTGCTTCATATTTTGTTTGGAAATGCTGATATACTTTATTTTTCAGGATTTTTTGATAAATATAACATTTAATGAACAGCATTTATCAAATATATTAAATTTGTTAATGCATTTATTAAATAGAAATCATTTTAAATGTCTTCACTCACTTTATCACTTTCACACATGAATAAAATTATTAATTTCTCTCTTTTAAATCTTATACAAATGTTTGAGTTGTATCATTGTTTCCACAAAAATACTAAGCAGCAAAACTGTTTTTAACGTTGATAATAATGAGAAATGTTTCTTGAGCAGCAAATCAGCATGTTAGAATGATTTTTGAAGGACTATGACACTGAAACTTCTCTTTTCTAATGACGAATGTTGCGTTGCGTTCCTAAATGCAAATTAAAGTGGCTCAAACCAAGCGCAGCGCAGCTAGCAGTACAGTGAATCCATGGCTCTGAGTGAATCGAAACTAAAAACAGTACTGTAACAGCAGACATGTAGCGCGTCAGACTACAGACTGTTATATAATTGCAAAACAACCGTTGGGAGTTTTATGACAGCACTAGCAATTTCAAATTTCACCGCCATTCATAAAAAAAATCACCGGGTCGAGTAACACGTTTCTCCTTTTCAGCGCTGATTCTGGCGCTTTGAATCATTTGAACGCTTTTAACTGTCGTGCAGATGGCGCCGCGAGCTCGTGCAGCGCTCTCATGATCATTCCGTCCATGATGTTTTAGAAAACAATCTTTTCGAAATTTATTTAAGTAATAGCTCAAGGCCATTTGCGCGATTTCAATCATCATGCAGTAACCAACTACCCCCCCCCCCCTTCCAAAAAAAAAAATAAATAAATAAATAAAAAACTCGGATCTACGCGAATCACATAGGTCGTCCCTCAGAGGTCGGAAAATACGGCAATCCGTATCACATCCCTGAAAGATCTTATTGAGAATTAACAAAGTAATTTTCTTTCTTTTCGTTCCTTTTGTTTTTGACACTACCACGATGGAGATCACTGTTTGCTTTAGTTGGGCTCTTGAACCTTGACTTTTATTTTGGCAAAAAAATAAAAAATAAAATAAAATAAAAAAAAGCGAAGCCAACACAAAATTTGTAGTATTGTTGATTATGTTTTGTTGATGACATAATCATCATTAAACACCAAGTTCACTGATTTTATCTGGTGTGTCTTCTCTTATGAAACAATGTTATAATACTAGAATATAACAAGCAGGCTGTTATGAAAGATTGTTTAAAAAAAACTGTGGTGTACTCACACACACATCAAGAATCAGCATATGAATCTCAACAATGGTGACAATCAACAAACTAAATAGATCAACTCTGCACATCACAAAACATGATACTAAAACCCAACACAAAAACAAAAGCAAAAATAAAAGCACATAAGAATTAAAGAAATAAGTGGACAATTCAGCAGCATAATTTATTCAACATAAGATGTATTTAAACTCCTTCAGTAGTTTGTCATATCAGCATGCAGGGTCATATAGCTATTGTAAATAACATGAAACTAACAAAAAAATCCACACCATGTCATTAAAGATTAGCCACTGAATGAGATTAGTGAATCAGGTCACTAGATAATGATTATTCCATTATCAATAATTTACCAAAACCACATACTCACACATTTTCTTGGCGTTTCTTGCTACAACAAATGTGATTTACAAACACAGCTACAGCAACCAAAAAAAAAGTTAACATTAAAAAGTCAAGGGTCAAGAACCCAACTTAAGCAAACCCTTATCGCCACAATGATGAGGTCAAATGAAATGTTTTCAATAGAACATCTAAACCTCTGTTAATTCAAGTAGATATATGACAGAAATAAAGTCAGATTGTAATGCCTGAAGCTGGTAATGCTGTTTGTGGAGTTGTTTAATCAGATTTTGAGAGATTTAATGATGTCTTGTATTTCAGTTGATTTTAATCTAAGGCTGTGGCTGAAGTCAGTTGTAGTTCTTGTTTTTCTTTCATTCAGTGATTCTGCTTGTTAACAGCAGCTGTTCATCTCTAAAGCACAACCATCGCTTAATTAATCCCAGAATTATCTATAAGGAGAGTAAATATTTAACTGAACTGTAATAATGTGTTTTTGCACAAGACAGATCTGTTAATTTAGTTTTGTGGGTCACCATTGTGCTGGAGAGTAGAGCCTGTGCTTCAGTCAATGATGAGCCACACACACGGTTGTTGTTCTGCTGCTTTGTTTAAAGGCAGTAACTGTGTAGTTGCTGATCTCTTTGTTACTTCATCACATACATGTGTGCTATAGCTGATGATAAACTGCAATTATTTCAGGAAAGAGCTAAAATCCATGAGGAGAATCAGGCAAAGTTATAGGTGATGTTCCAGAGTGAGATCCTGGAGGAGCAGAGGAAGCTGATAGCACAGCTTGGTAAGCTCGATATCTTTCACTGGCACTTCTAACGCCAAACAAGATACATCTTCAAACTTATGTTAAAAAAAAATGCGAGATATATATATTTGTTAGTTTGTAGGAAATACATATACTTATAATGTATACATGTATTATTTGGTCCCTAACAAGCTAGTCTTCTGAATTATTATAATGTGCAACCATTGTATTTGCAAACCCATTCTAGCATAGTAATTGTATAACATATATTTAATTTTGATGCATGCTACCATTCAAAAGTTTGGGGTCATTAAGATTTCTTTAAAGAAATTAATACTTTTATTCAGCAAGGATGCATTAAATTGATCTAAAGTGATAGTAAAGACATTTATAATGTTCAAATAGATTTTTATTTCAAATAAAACAATGTTTTTTGAACTTTCTATTTGTCAAAGGATCCTGAAAAAAATATATCAGTTTCCACAAAAATATTAAGCAGCACAACTCTTTTCAATATTTGATAATATAAGAAATATGTGAGCACCAAAGCAGCATATTATAAAGAATTCTAAAGGCTCATGTGTCACCAGAGACTGTAATGACTTCTGAAAATTCAGAAAATTTACATTGTAATAAAATTTTACAGTTTTATTGTATTTTTGATCAAATAAATGCAGTATTGGTGAACATAAGACTATAAAGTGTTAGTTCACCCAAAAATGAAAATTCTATCATTAATTACTCGCCCTCATATCGTTCCAAACCCGCAAGACCAAAAATATATTAATTTGTGTTCCGAAGATGAACGAAGGGCTTATGGGTTTGGAACGACATGGGGGTGAGTAATTAATGATAGAATTTTCATTTTTGGGTGAACTATCCCTTTAAAAAAAAAACATTTAAAAAATCCTACTGACACCAAACTTTTGATCGATACATATATTTAATATTTGTTGCTAGGAAATATCCCAAATTTTATCAGGGTTGCAAACCTCATATAAAATAAATATTTAATTAAAAGTGTCCATAATTTGACCTCCTGAGCTTGATTGGCATTTTCTGAAATTTAAGCAGCCTTCACTGACCATTTTGTTAAAGTCATGTTTCTTGTAACTTTACTGCTATACATTAAGTGTTTGCAGTTTTATACTAAGAAATATTCTTTCTTCGTGGACTCAAATGAAATAAGTTAATCAAATGTTTACACACCATCACAGCAGTGAAAAATCTTCACTGTAATTTCTTGTGCTCTTGTAATTTCACTCACATTCATAAACGTTTCTACTGTAATTTTACAGTGATAGCTGTAAAAAAATTTTTTTTACAGCATACAAGAATTTGCTGTATTTTTACAGTATAATTGTAATTATTGATTTACAGTACTTTTGTAAATTTACAGTCTTACTGGAAATCAAAATTGCCAGTAAGTTACTGTAAATTTTACAGCATTTTTTTACAGTGTAGATTTGCAAATGATAAACAACTGACCGTAACACAGTTGGGTAGAGCTCAGTGGTATAGAGGAAAACACATGTGAAGGAGGCCTCTGAGAATCCTTTACCCAGTACAGAAGTGACTGTACGGGGCAGCCACAAATCTAAAGACAGGACCAGAGACATCACCTGAGCCATAAATTACATGACTGAAATGCATGACTAAAATGTGATTAATATATCCAGATCCACTGGAAAAAATTTATTTTATTTTATTTTAAATATGCAGCTACTTTTGAATGGTGTCAATGGACAAAAATGATTTTTGTGGCCGGATTGTGTACTTAAAACATCTATCAGAGACAGGGGCCTTAATAACCTGCAAAACCCTGACTTCTTAGTTCACTTTGTCGAGACATTAAAATAAGAAAACAATGTTTTGATTTTGTTCTACATTGTATGAGAATCAACTAGTGATCAATGATAAAGAATTATATATTATTCATAATACTTATATATTATTAATATATTCATTTATAGATAAGTGGAATCATCCCATGAATGGCCCACTTGTAGTTGGCTTTTCATATTTAACTAGGATAGGATGAAGTATTTGAACACTGAAAAAAACCCCCACTGATTTTGACACCAAACATGTGATCTTAACATCAGAAAGCCTTTTAAAATTTAAATTTTAGAAAGACTGACATGCTGAACACATGACTGTGACATCACAATGAATAACTTCTACTTAATTACATTTATCATTCACAACAGTGGCATTCTATGTAATTATTGTTCTTTTATTTAAATGGACTGAAAAGCCAGGCAGATGATTGTGATGTCATAATAAATGACTAACTGTAATACAAAACATTCACATATTAAATTCAATGAATGCCAAACATCAAAATAAATGGTTGTTCTGTAACGGAATAAACTAAACAAAACAAACATTTACAGTTTTAAAGCAAGTTGAGTGTCAATCACATGATTGTGGCATTATAATAAATGATTGTTCTCTGTCTTTTACCTCTGGGAATGAGGACAGTGATTCCAATGCAGACCCCTGTTGTAATCAGCGTGCCCACCTGGCTGTACCTGCGGCCCAGTTTATCAAGACACAAATAGGCCACCAGTTTTGATGGCAGTTCTATGGCACCATAAATAAACTGGGTGAGGTACAAGTTCAGCCCAAAACCACTGATGTTCAAACTGATGCCGTAGTAAGTGAATGCCACTCCGAACCTGCAAAAAACACTTTATTTCAATATCTTAGTAAACCATGGTTGCTCTGACCTGAATTTGAAAACGAAACCATAATTTTAGCCATTATAAAGACAAAACATTCTCACCAGGTGCTTCCAGTAAGCAGAGCCAGTTTCCTCATCTTAGAGGATCTCACAAGATCCAGATACGAGTACTTCCTGTCACCTCTGTCCTCAGCAATTATAACATTGGCAAGGGTCTGAAAGGTCATGCTCTCAAAAGGTTAGGAAAATGCAGAAAATTTTATCGTTTCCTCAATATCACATATTAAAATGTTACCTCTGGTTTGATATCTCTAAGGTTGTGTTGCCTGTTATTGGCTGAGGCACATTTGCTCAGGTAAAAATGGGCCTCTTCCAGTCGCCCATTGGCTATGAGCCATCTTGCTGACTCTGGGATCCACCTAGAAAACAGGAATGTAGGTGATTTGGGAAAATTGGAGTCAATCATAGTAACATCTTACCTCCATGTGATCACTGCCAGTACGAGAGGAGCAGTTACTGTGATGACCAGAGGCCTCCAGTCGTTGACGAGATAAGCAATGCCGGGCAATATCATAGTGCTGATAGACCAATCAAAACTGATTATAACGCCAGCAATCGTCCTGTGTGCTATATCAGCCCATTCTACGCCTGATGAATAATAATAATTTTTATTATTTAAAATAGAATATCAGTCTGTGCATTTGCGGAATAGATTTTTAAGTGACATTCTGCAAGTTAAATCTTTATGTTAGTCATTGAATCATTCATTCAGTCAGTTCAAAACGCTCATTCATGCAGGAATGACAGAAGTGAGCGAGTCATTGAATCATTCATTTAACCAGTTCATTTAAAAACGCTACTTCATCTGGTACTAAACAAGTTTTGAACTGTGTCTGCAAATCTGTCTACTAGATACTATATTGTGTTTGAAGCATATTATTTATAAAAATACATATTAATTAGTCACCCCCAGGCATGTAAGAAAGCACTCACACAGGACGATGGAGATTATGCTGATGCCTGTAAGGCCCATTCCAGTGAAGAACCTCATTATAGCAAACATGATAAAGGACTTGGAGAATGCACTGGCCACCCCAAATGAAAAAGCTATCAGGTAAGACACCATCAGCATTCGTTTCCTACCATACCTGTAAAAAACAGAATCCATGAGAAATACCATAATATTGGGATGTTTGGGAAAGTAGTGTGACAGTAGTTTAGCTGTTTGCAGAACAAGATACATTTTAATATATTTAAAGGGACAATGCTGTTACCTAAATGGGTCGTTGTGAGTGACAGTGAATTAGATTGTGCTAAATGATCCTCTCTCTCTCAAATGCATGTACCATTGTCTGGTTCATTATAGTGAATCGATTCGTTCGAAACAATTCTCTCCCTCAAATGCATGTAAGACTGGTTTAATCTAGTGAATTGATTACTAAATGGTCTTCTCTCTTAAAAGCATGTAGTAGTTTTGAAAAGTAGTTTAATCGATACATCCAAAATAGTTATTTTATTTGCATGCAGTGTTGGAAAGTCTGAATCATTATTGTGAATCACTCCAAAAATGAGTTCCTGTACTATATCAAGACTTTTGTCCCGTTAGAGTGTTTTTGTTGTATACAGGGGTGCCGTAAGGGAGCGGCGTTAGAGGGGGAAACGCAATTTCAAACGCAATTTTTTTTTTACCGCGGGGAATGCGGAATGCAATTTCTATCGAGGGGGGCCCGAGTAAATATGCTGTTCAGGGGGCCCATCAGAGTTTTGTTTCTGTCGTAGCATCACTGTTTACTATATGCCTTAAAGGCCAGATCCATGTCTTACATTAAGTCTCACCTGTCACTCAGCCAGCCAAAAATGGCTGCTCCTACCATCACACCAACAAAGAAGATGGTGGCTGTGGCTTTATTCAGACCTTTCCTGTCGCACACCAATTCAAACTGAAAGAGAAACACATACATTGTCAGAAAGATGTCTTTTTTTATCAGTGATGTGAATTGGACCTTACTCAGAATTACAACAAAAAAGTCCCGCCCCCAAATTTACACCATTGTTTGGGGAAATCAACCCCTAAAAAGCGTACTTATATTTGTCTCTGAATTTTAACATCAAAAAGCTATACACTTCAGCTTTAACATTCATTTAGTTGAAGTACTGCGGAGACTATATTTAACAGTCTTAAAATTCAATTATATAATTATAAAAATTAATTAAATTAATTTAAATGAAAGACAAATAAAGTGAATTACCTCAGTAGCCAAAGCTGATTTAATTGTGCTGTTGTCATACTCCCATCCATTCTGACACTCCACTACAGGAAGTTCTGTGCTGCTGGAGGAGTTTGTTAACAGGTGGAACTGAGGATAGGAGAACATGTGACAGGAAGCAGGAGTCCCATCTTCCTGTGCAGGAATACTGACAGTCAGTCTCTCTTCTCGACTCAGATTACCAAGGATCCCGTCAACATCCAGAGAGCTGATATCACAGTGATGAGATGGGATGGCGGCGATGAAGTTGTTCAACAGGAAGTGAAATGGCAGCGTTACTCTCGGAATCACCAAAAGGGCAATGATACTGATTTGATATTTTCCAAACCCCCCAACCTCAGCCAACAGGTTCTCAAACTTCATCTTTGCTGATCAAGTCTTCCTGATGTGGTTCAAAAGAAGCAATGAGGGCGATATAGACCTGAGTTTGTCCAATCATAAGTCTACTTACACATTCACTGCGCTGGTGTAGATCATTAACCTCTCATATACTGACATAAAAGACATTCATACATATTCCTTTTCTCTTTCATCTCTTTTTCTCAAACACAAACATACATGCGCACACAAGTAAGTAAATTATGTTGACTTGACACATTTAAAGTAACTTACACTTAAAGTAACAAAAACACACTGTAGAAAAAACTGTTTATATAATTCACAAATGGACATGGACAGACACTCTGCATTGAAAGATTGTACATTAGTGTTTTCTTTTAGTAAATTAACATCTAACATAGAGGGTGTTGAAACCGTGGTGGAAGGCCTGAGTTTCCACTAGTCATTTGGTTGGATTTCTTCCTGCTTAATAAATGACAGCAGTGTTGGACAGTACATACAGTAGTCAAACTGGGGACAAAGGCAGGTCTCTTAAAAACTATATTAAATATATATTTATATATTATGTTATATTATATTATATATTTTGAACTACCATTAAAAAGTTAGAATTATTATTACAATTCAGTTTTTTTCTATTTTAATATATATTTAAAATATAATTTATTCCTTTAATGTCAAGACTGAATTTGTCACATGATCCTTCAGAAATCATTCTCAGGAATTATTTCTTCTTATTATTTATGTTAAAAATAGTTGTGCTGCTTAACATTTTTATGGAAACTGTGATAAAAAAAATGTTTTTCTTCGATCCTTTGATAAATAGAAAGTTCAAAAGAACTGCATTTATTTTATAACATGTAGAAGTCTTAAATGCATACAGAACTTGCTGAATAAAAGCATCATTTTAATGATGTAGCACCAGTTAAATCAAAATTTGATCTCTTTGACAGAACTCCACACTGGAATGAGCTCAAGCTGTTGAGCCACCTCTAAAGAACAACTACTCTTTCTCCAAAATTTGTCACTACTGCCATCTAGAGTTTCTGTAACATGGTGCCATTATTAGATGGACTGAACATGCAGCAACAGAAACTTGCATCAATTACGGTAGCTTTTCAAAAGCTTTTCAAACCCAGAAATCTATAGGTGTAAAACACACTTTCCTCTCTCACTCACTGCCAGTACATTGGGATGCATCTTTGGCCAGTTAACTTGTTAAACACAAATGCATTTTCTCTATAATTTGATATTTACAGCAGTCTCATTTGGAATAAAGTTTAGATAATAAGCTAAAATGTTTACTTTTTTTCCTCCATGAGACGTGTCACATTCGTTTTTTGTAGAAGTCAGAATAATACAGAGTATGTTTTTAACTAATGTCTCTGATATATGAGATATATGAGCTGGAGATATGAACTTACGATATGACCTACCTATCTAATCAAGTCATTCATTTCATAAACATATATTTGTTGCCAATAAAATAATTTGAAGATAATATGAGTGATATGTTGTTTTTTGGTGGAAGTTGTCAATTATGGGAGAAGCCTTCCACAGCTCATTAACAGAGGTCAGCTTCAGGTAAATGTGGAGCTGTCCAGGGTGCTGTCAAACAGAGCCCAGATACTAATGCTGGTGCTGTGTACAGGAAAAAGAGACTTAAAGAGAGAGATTAACTAAAGGGATTAATTAAATATGATTAAATATGTAGCTAAAGTTAGGCAATGCATGAGCAAAAAGACTGAATCTAGATTTCTTTCATTATAAGAAAGAAAGGAAAACAGTACACCAAGACTGCATAACTCAAGAGTTTTATTAGCTAGATACTTCTGATGTCAAGTACAGCTTATGAGACTCGTCATGATGACAGGATGTCTTTTTGTGCTCGTGAAGTGATTTGCATATCACTGTGTTGTGTCTGCAGAGATGGGTAACGTTAAAGGGATGTTCTGATCTTCTGTTGTGAAATAGGTTTCTTCCTGTGAAAGATAAATAACAAAGCAAATTATTGTGAATTTAAAAATGATTAAAAGAAAAACAGACAAACATAATAACAATGTCAGGATTGTAGGCTGATGTTTCCAAAGAGAGAAGAAAAAAAAACTAAATTAGAAAACATTTGCCAAAGGCATTCATGACCTTTTCTTGTATTTTGTGACATTTTTTCTTATACCTCATCTCTTCAATATCTTCTATGGTTTCTGGCAATCTTGCATTGTTGGTTTCAGGGAGAAGCCAAGCAATGAGACCAGAAAAGATGGCCACCATGCAGAAAATGACCTCTGGGAGGAGCTTCCACATGTCCTCTAAGAGCATGATAAGAGGAGAAATTGATGCTCCCAAACGTGCCATAAAACTGGCATAGCCAAGCCCATTCTGCCTATAGATGTGAAGGAGAGAGAACGGAAGCATTTTAAAAACTGAGTGAGCTTAATAATTGAAAAGGAACATGGCAGACACTAACCTCAAGACTGTTGGATAGAGCTCAGTGGTGTATAAGAACACAGTTGTGAACGAAGCCTCTGAAAGTCCTTTACCCAACACTGCGATCACAGTGCGAAACGTCCAGTATTCTAAACCCATAGACACATTCACACAGTACACAACACATACTACAGTACATAATTCATAAAAAATGTGTAAAACAGTTTTGGGCAAACCAGTGGTTGCAACCTGATTCCATGAGAAAATATAACTATTTTACAATGCTGATTTTGTATAAATTTGTATGATGTAATTCATACAAAAACACCATTTTTAGAAAAAGTAATCATGTAGCTCCTCCCCTAAACCTTTTAACTGTCAGTGTCGTAAACTGTATTCAAACTTGTCCTTAAAAGGAAAATATCCTTCAATTTATGCATTAAAATTTCTTAACATTACCTACATTTTGTTAATGGACAGCATGTGTTGATTTGGCTAGTTTCTATGATTAGCATCAAAATGAATAGAATTTGATTTGCTGTATGGCTTCAACAAAATGTGGAAAGTGTTTTCTCCCCCTTTTAAAAGCTGATGCACATATGCATTTTTCTATCCTGACTATGCAAAAAAATTATATGGTAATTTGCATTTGATAATTTGCTTTTAGAATTGTTTTTTTCCTGCTGGCCTTGACCCTGTCAGAATTGTTATGGTTAATCTGTTTTGGTTGAGAACCACTGATTAAAATGCACTTGAAACTAAAGGGCTGTTTGGTTAGAAATTGAAATGACACATTTGATTTACAAACCTGTAGGTGTGATGATGTTGATGAGTATGCAGAATCCTGTGAGCACCAGTGTCCCGGTCTGAGTGTTTCTACGGCCGACCTTATTGAGACAAAAGTAGATGAGGATTTTCGCTGGCAATTCTATAGCTGCATAAATGAAGTGTGTCATGTAAAGGTCAAGCCCAAAGCCGGTGATGTTTAAGCTGAGGCCGTAGTATGTAGAAGCAACTCCATACCTACAAATTGGGGAAGTGAATGTAGGTTCTTTGCTTCCACATATTCAGAAGCACTTTCTTTGAATATAAAATATTTAAATTAGTATACACAGAAAAACCTACCACACTATACCGGTGAAAAGTGTGAGTCTCCTCAGCTGTGGAGTTTTGAACAGGTCTAAATAAGTGTAACTGTGACCCTGGTGTTCCACAGTTGCAACAGTGGACAAAGCCTGTGATGGAAACAGAAAGAAAGGTATTTTAAAACCTTGTTGAAATTGAGTTCTTTGCAAATATATAAATAATGGCAAATGAGACCCTGTTTACCTCTGGTTTAACTCTAGATGTAAAGTCTCGTCTCTCGTTAAAAGTAGCACATTTTTGCAGATACTTGTATGCTGTTTCTGTCTTCCCATTTGCTATTAGCCACCGTGCTGATTCAGGGATCCACCTATTAAGGTATTAAAAAATCATTCTTTCTTTACTATAGAATAAGGTTGAAATTATATTTAAAAAAATAAGCCAAACCATGCAGCTCTGAAATTACAAACTTTGATTTGAGGCAAAGCAAAGAAAATGGAGAATGAAGTGGTGTAAATTACATAATTAAATGATGAGGGAATGGTATATTAATAGTAAAAACTTGGAGTATACAGTTGAGGTCAAAAGTGTACATCCCCATTTCAGAATCTGCAAAATGTTAATTACTTTACCAAAATAAGAGTGATCATACAATATGCATGTTATTGTTTATTTAGTACTGACCTGAATAAGATATTTCACATATGTCCACAAGAGAAAATAATAGTTGAATTTATAAAAATGACCCCTTTCAAAAGTTTCATCCCCTTGATTCTTAATACTGTGTCCTTAACTGAATGATCCACATCTGTGTTTTTTTTTTTTTTTTTTGCACATGCACACATAGACATCAAAGGGGGCTTGAGCACCTGGCCTTTTTCTTCCTCGAGAGAAAGTGCCCTTTATCTGGGGAGTTTTTTTTTTTTTAAATACATGAATATGTATATTCAGGTGCATCTCAAAAAATTCGAATATCGTAAAAAAGTTATTTTTTTGTAACTTATTTCAAAAAGCGAAACTTTCATGTAAAGTAAAACAAACATTTCAAAAGTTCTTTTTTTTTTTGATTATTAGAGCTTATAGCTCATGAAAGTCAAAAATCCAGTATCTCAAAATATTAAAACATTTATATTTGAGTTTCATTAAATGACCATCTCTACAGTATAAATTCAGGATCTCTCTTGTTCTTTGAAACCACAATAATGGGGAAAACTGCTGACTTGGCAATGGTCCAGAAGACAATCATTGACACCCTCCACAAAGAGGGTAAGTCACAGAGAGTCATTACTGAAAGGGGTGGCTGTTTACAGAGTGCTGTATCAAAGCATATTAAATGCAAAGTTGACTGGAAGGAAGAAACTGGGTAGGAAAAGGTGCACAACCAACAGGGATGACCGCAAGCTTGAGAATACTGTCAAGAAAAGCCGATTCAAACACTTGGGAGAGCTTCACAAGGAGTGAACTGAAGCTGGAGTCAGTGCATCAAGAGTCACCATGCTCAGACATCTTCAGGAA